>ML496026.1:0-11264 GCA_005239535.1 Nicotiana rustica | reverse complement strand
CCTCCCCTCCCCCTCGAAAACAACACATCAGTCCATATCATCATTCTCTAGGAACAAACTCCTCATCGCTGCAAGTGCTTCTTCCTCATCTGAACCGTAAATAGTGTTGGCCTACTTGAAAGTCTTCTCAAGATGAGGTATCGGCTACTCCAAAGGGTAATAGGGACCACACCAAGGTGGCGACGAGTCATTGAACTCCTGCCAAGTGTACTCATACCCCAGATCGAAAGTGATGCCGTGCTCCTTGAGCTTTATGGGCTTCGTGATCCGTTGGAGGTTTTTACCGAGCCCTTTTCCTGTCTCATATCCTGTCCAGTTCAGGATGCTTTCAATCTTGTTATCCCACCATTTGTCCTTGTCGATAGCATTGACCCGTTCAATGTGGTGGTAAGTTCCTCCGTCTATCTTCCTTTTCCCGTCAATCACCAGAATAGTTTGATGACTATAAATGGGGTTGCTACCGTCACCATGAATAATCACCTCTTGGTGGTTCCACTAGAACTTTACCGCCTGATGTAGTGTTGATGCTACGGCCCCAGCAGCATGAATCCAAGGTCGTCCCAACAACATGTTGTAGGATGCTGGAACATGTATCACCTGGAAATCAACTTCGAACCAAGTCGGTCCCATCTGTAGACATATACTAATCTCCCCCATGGTGGACCTCTGAGAACCGTCAAAGGTTTTCACATTGATCTCCCCGTCATTTATCTCATGTATCCCTTTACCCAATTTCTTGAGTGTTATCAATGGACAGATGTTAAGATTGGAACGTCCATCGATCAAGATTCTTGTGATGAAATGATCTTCGCATTGCATGGTGATGTGCAGTGCTTTGTTGTGCCCCAATCCTTTAGTTGGTAGCTCATCCTCATGAAAAGTGATTTTATGATTCTCCACTACCTGGCCTACCATATTGGCCATTTCCCCGCTAGTGATGTTGTTTGGCACATATGCTTCACTCAACACTTTCAACAAAGCGTTTCTGTGTGTTTCGGAATTCTGCAGCAGAGAGAGGATGGATATCTTCACCGGTGTCTTGCTCAGCTGGTCGATGACTGAATACTCCTTAGCCTGCACCCTTCTCCAAAGGTCATCGGGACCTGTTTCGATAAGGGGAGGTCGGTTGGTGGCTTGCTTGCTTGACTCGGTCAGATGCTCAGGGGTGTAGACCCTACCAGTTCTCGTCATACCCTGTGCTGCAACAGCTTCCTCAGACCTGACCTTGACTTTCCTTCTCACCTCGGTTGTGTAGTCCCAAGGGATAGCATTTGAATAGAAGGGTAGCATGGTTGAAATTGCCACCGAAATTGGTGCAGCCATATTTATTTCAAACGGAATGTGTGTTTGGGGTGGCAAGACTGTGACCTCGAACGAAGTTGGTGCATTTTCTGGAGATACAAACTCAACTTCAATCGGCACTGGTGACTTTGCAGGTGGCACTGCTTCAAACTCAAATGGTATAGACATATTCACCTCAGCGGCCTCAGATGGCTGAATCTAGACTATGATCGATCTAAGAGTGACTGTGGATTTCTTTGGGTCATCGCCTTCTGCGATCAACCAGATTGACCCCTCGGGATCCCAATCATCTTCTATTTCAATCATAGGGAAACCTTTACCCTTATTGTCTGGAAAAGGATTGTCGCGGACGTTTGGAGCGGGGTCTTTTGCAAAAATAATCTTGTTGTTAATGAGAGCATATATTTTGTCCTTCAGAGAACGACATTCTTTGATGGTGTATCCCTTCATGCCGGAATGGTATGCACAAGATTTGTTTGGGTTAACCCACTGAGAAGGGTTCTCATGGGTGGCAGCAGGGATAGGTGTAACATAACCAACAACTTTGAGTTTTTCATATAGCTGGTCAATGGGCTTGGCTATGGCAGTGTATTTCTTTGGAGGTCGGCGATCAAAATTGGGATGAGATCTAGGGAAGTTTTGGCGTGCAGGAGGTGATTGGTAATGGGATGGATGGGAATTATAAGTGTGGTAGACAAGAGCGGGTTGTGGATATTTAGGCGAAGCAGGTTGATATGTGGGGTGGTGGAGCTTGGTAGGAAGGTGGTGGAGTTTGGTAATTTGGTGGTGGGTCTTGGTAATTTGGTGAGGGTGGGTAATTCGGAGTTGGATGATATGTGAGTGGAGGTGTCGGATAGGTTTGGTACTTCAGCGAGGACTTGGTTCTTTGTGAAACCATTACTGCTCCCATATCTCTCTTCTTAGACGCACCACCGGACTGTAGAGCCTTGTTAGTGGCTTGCAAGGCCTCAAAATTTGTAGGCATACAACTTTTAATACCTTCTTCAATCCGCTCACCCAATTTGATGATGTCAGAGAACTTGTGGCCCTCAACCATCATTAACCGTTCATAATATTGCAGGTCCTGAGCACGGACAAAGCACTTGTTCATTTGTTCTTCCTCTAGAGAAGGTTTGACTTTAGCAGCTTCGGAGCTCCATCGAGTAGCATACTCGCGAAAGGTTTTTCTAGGCTTCTTCTTCAAATTTTGAATGTAGAACACATCCGGTGCGTTCTCTGTGTTGAATCTAAATATGTCCATGAAATCAAACGCCATGCTTACCAAGTTTGACCATTTCTTGGGGTCTTGGCTGATGTACCAAGACAGTGCATCTCCCTTCAAACTCCTCATGAACAGCTTCATGCGGATTCTTTCGTCCTTTCCTATGCCAACCAATTTGTCTAAATAGGTCCTCAGATGGACTCTCGGATCACCAGTACCGTCAAATATTTCAAACTTTGAAGGTTTGTACCCCTCGGGCAGTTCGACATCAGGTTGGATACAAAGGTCTTCATACTTCAACCCTTCAATCCCCTTGGTTCCTTCAACACCCTGGACTCGGCTGGTCAGTTTCCTAAGCTCCTCGGCCAGGTTCTTGATAAGTAAATCCTTTTCGTCAGACTCGGACGCCTGTGGGATAGGCAGAGTGGAGTGGGTCATGGTTTCCACATAGATAGGATTGTTGTAGGCGTTGAAATGGTCTTTTGCGGGGTTTTGAGGTTCTGGGATGAGTAGTGGAGTGTCATTTGAGGTGTGGCAAGCATTTTACTGTGTCAGGAGAGTTTTGTTCTTTGGGGGAGTGGTGTGATGGTGAGCTGCAGGATGATTTGTTGTCTTGGGATATTTTGTGGAGGTGCGGGGTTTTGAGCATTTGGAAGGTTGACGTCAGGGACGTTGAGGGAAAACGACAAGTTGGCCAGGTTCCAGACTTGGTCGAGTTCTTCCTGAAACTTCAGCAATTTCTGTTCAAGTGGCGACATGTTCTCATGCAGGACCTGAATACCTCGGCCATCAGTGGCCTCTACCCGTTCAATCACATTCTCCTTTCTGATGCCTTTGGACTCTTTCGTCTTACTTTTGCCTTTGTCTTTGCCCATAGGAGGACTAGGGGAGGAGCAGGTGGAGGGCCCTTGGATCTAGTGCGATAGGCTGATGATGCCAGAATGCACGAACTAACCTTTGGGGAGGGGAGTAAGAAAAATAAAAACAAAAGGTAACCAAGTCAGTGAAGATCATGAAAAGAGTATTGCAGTATTTAAACACATAATGCGGAAATGAACGCGTGTCCTAAGTTGGGGACCTTTTTGTGCCCGAGGTAGGCCTAGCGATAAACTTATTTGGAGAACTTAAAATTCTAAATGCCTCATTTTATTGATAAGAAAATAGACAAATACCGAAACGACAGACGAAAAATAAAAGTCACTAATGGCCATTGGCCTTATTACATTGTTAGAAAAATAAAGACATTCCTATCTACTTGGTCACAGAATGCCCTTCCCTAGATTCGGCATTCTTGCTTTCTTCTAACAGCTTTCCCAGCTCGCGAAGTCCCAACAGTAGGTAAGTTCTGGCTAGGTATCCCCCTGCAGCTCCCTCAGCCTTTTGACAATCTTCAACCCTTTTGATGAACTTTTCTTCCAAATCGATTATTCCTCGTTCCAAGTACCCCAGCCTCTTGTTGGAGCTGATAGCCATGTCCTTCCATTCCTCGATCAGCTTTTGTTGGACTCATGTATCTTGTGGTGATCATCCCAATTTTCCTGGATCCTTTTACGCAACTGGTTGAACTTGACTTGTGCTTCAGCCCTTTCATCTATAACCCTATGACCTCAGACGTACCACGGCTTGCTCTGACCACCCAGATCCTCTTCTAACCAACCAAGATAGAAAGGGGTATAACCGGCATGATACCTGTCTGGCTCGATGGTGTCTTTCTCAAGTATAACCTTGCAGTTCCACAGATGCTGAGCTTGGAACTTGTGAGGACTGTCATTATTTTGAAAGTCGGCTCGAAGATGGCTCATCTTCTCGACTAGGGATAACTTGCTTCCTTCCTTCTTGCCTCATAACTCGAAGAGGGACGTAAGGATATGTCCCCCTTAGACCAATCAGTATCAGAAATGATGCATCTCGGGATTGAATGATGAACTCATCTTTTGGAAACCATTTGAACATCCATTGAACCTGTTCTTCAGTCAGGTTATCAAAAAGCTCGACCCATCCTTCAGCATCTTCAAGTTGAGCGAACATGTTAGGGATATAGTTCATTCGCTTTAGGTGATGGAAAGCGATGTGGTCATCCCACATTCGACGGGGGATGTCTTGTCGATATTCTCCCTTTTGGAGATGTTCCACGAGCCAGAGTTGAAGTAATAAATTTCAACCTTCGAAATGCTTTGCTCCTTGTTGACATCTTTCTAAGGCATGATATATATCTGTAATAATCATGGGCACAATGCTGAAATATTGCCCATTTACCCCTTCCATTATGGTCTTAGTTACCATGTCTAGCCTGGTATGGATACTTTCCTTCTTCATCGGGAACACGATCAATCCCAAAAATCAGACCATAAATACGAACACTCGACGATGGACGTATCCCAGAGAGGTGATAGCAAACTCGTCATGGTAGGTACTGTATGATTTGATGTAGCCATACCTTTCGTACAAGTAGTCAAAAGGAATGTATGAATCATCCAGACATACCAATTCCGCGTCCTTTTTCAGACCCATCATTTTGAGGAAACTTTTGCCTGTGCGGTTCTCAGGCATCAGCAACCCTGGAGTTTCCCATACTAGGTTAGCCAGCCCTTCTATCTCTTCAATCAACGGCGCCATTTCGATGTTCCCAAAGCGGAACACGGATCTTTCACAATCCCAGAACAGGGTAGCAGCCTCTACTATCATTTTGTTAGGCTGGATTTCCAGAAGATACGGTAGATTACCCAAGTGTTTCCTGACGATAGCTTTGTCGCTAAAGTGTAGATCCTCTCACAAACTCAGCAATTTTGGGTGGATGTTGGAGACCATGCCGAATCTGGGGACTTCGTGCCTCATTTTTTTTCTGCAAAACAAATAGTTTAGGCTCTTACCCCCACCGGACTCAACTATTTAATGTCAATAATTAGCTGGAAGCATTTAGTTCTCCAAATAAATACACAGAACGTGAGGGCGTCCGTTTGGGTTTAGGGAAACCCAGTGGACTTGTTGGATAAGGATATCTTAAAAGCTATCGTGTGTACGGCACTTTAGCTTGACTAGGTTTGACCATGATGCATGCAATAGTGCAAAAGAGTAAGATTTCTATGGGGTTTTAGACTGATACCCTTGAGCGGACAACTCAAGAGGGAAAGGCACGGAACCGTCGACTGCACCGCTAATCGACTAGTTTTACCGCAAATAAGCCTTTCCGAATTTAGTGAATGATAATATAGGAAGGGCACAACCACTTATCAAGCATTGCTATAGTATTTTGTTTGGCACGAGTGGAGTATGAATATTGAGCATGATTTATGCAATAAGTATTAAAACAAGTTGTCACGCATTTGCACGTTAAAGAAAGCGGTAAAAACGATAATAATGATTTAAAGTTGTTACAAAAGGAAACAAAGAGATATGTCAGTTACATTTTGAAAAAAAATACACACTCGAAGTAAACAATTAACTGCATGCAAAGGGAATAAGAAAGGGTGCAAGTATTTAAAAAATAAAGGCATAAATTCACGAAACAATTTGAAATGGTAAAAGCCTGGATATCCCCAGCAGAGCCGCCATCTTGTCGCGCACCCTTTTTTCTTCCTCTTTTCCTTAGCGGAAGATCAGGTTTATGACATTGGTTGGGACAAATCTTTCCTTTTGGGAAAGGGGTTTTCATATTTTAAAGAGTCACCACCTAACGATTTTAACGGTGCGTTAGGGCACCTAAGGGATTTAATTACAAATACGTTACTAACCAGAGAATTGGGTAAGGGCTTGAAATTATCCTAAGGGGAAGGTATTAGGCACCACTCAGGATCCACAAGTGTGGTTCCCGGCCAAATGGTTTCGTGAATTTGTACAACTAACTAATAACAAGTAAAGGCTCAAATAAGAGGGGATTTAAGTCTTAAGCATACAGGTGTTTAGAAAATAGTAGGGGTGATTACGAACTAGCGTATACCGGTGTCCTAGGTTTATAATAATCTGGATCACATCAATGCAATACCCGATAATCACTCCACGAAGAGGGGCTACAGGTGGTATTAGCGCACCGGTCATCATATACATGTTCTACCCTTCCCCACCCCATGAAGGTAATTAAAGCGTGTGTTGGTCACAGATTCTATTGTGTTCTATTACCCGTCCCATCCTATCAGTCCTGGAGGAGGTTAGGACTACTATTCTAAAGGGTAGGTACTAGGAAGACCCTAAGGTTTAAAAGGGTAAAATCCTAAGGCGACAAGCAAAGAACATGTAGGACTACAGTCAATGGGAAACACATAGGAGCATATAGGAGGCTCAGAATTTCCTCCGCAGATAATGCATATAATTAGCACGACTCAAACTCATGTAAGGGCAGTGTTGTTAATTAAGATCCTAAGACATGGTATCTAGATGAATTCAGAGGATAAACAAATAGGCAGACTTGTTTTATAATTCAAGAACATGCTCTAATCAGTTTGCCTACTGATTTAAAAATACCTATTAGTATTAAGCAGCACACACAAGAGAGACAGATTTCTAATTTTTTTTGGAAATTTAGTCACCTAGGGCTTGCCTGGGCGGGGGACAGAATTATTAGAAAAATTATTGCAAATTGTTACCTAAACATGTTGTTCTATGTTGTTCAGAACACAGAAGCATTACAAGTTGTTTTTAGAGAAAACTGAGTGAGGTTGTTATACCTTTTTATACATCGATAATTAGACTAAATGTAGTTGAGCGATTAGGACCCTATAACGTAATATCTAATGCACAGGTAGAGATGCAGGATGATTCATATACAAAATTCCTAAGCATTATTTCTAAATTCTAAGTAGTCACAGTATTAATCATGGTTTCAGAAGATGCTGGAGTGATAATTTATTTTAATGTTGTTTAGCCTAGGACAAGATTTCTAGGCGTACATGGTAGTGTGGAACATGGTAGTAGAGAATACCAGTTGTTAGCAGGGTTTTTCTAAGTAAAAGTGAAAATGTTGAAACAGTAGGTATGAGACCTAATAAACATGATTTCTAATGCATGAATTTGAACATATGGGCCTAAACATGATCTCTATTGCACATATAGGAAATAAAATCAAATAGCATGGTTTCTAATGCATGAATTTGAACATATGGGCCTAAACATGATCTCTATTGCAAAGATAGGAAATAAAATGTCTAATAGCATGATTTATATCCCTTTAATAGCTAACGCATGCGTAGTTACCCCCTCCCTTTTCACTATCCATCCTCTGAGTTGTTTACAAATTATTACAGGCCAGGGAATTATGAATTACACGATGAAAGGAAAAATAAAAAGTTACTTCTATAGGGAGGCTTCAATTAGGCCCATATCTTCCCAACCTCAATGCCTTTGGTGTTGTATAGCCTTTCATAGTCCGGGTGTGTCAGAGTTCCCCAAGGACCTCAAGGTCTCCCCGGCAGTGCTCACACCCAGAAATAGCCAAAGAGTTAAACATGTGCAGTGTGGAAGTGCCTACCTTGTGTGTCAGAGTTCAGAGGGTACTCAAAGGTTCCCCAAAGCAGTGCTCACACGAAGGGGGAATGAACTTAGACTTCTAAGAGTATATGTGAGAGTGCTTTTATTTAAAAGAATTTAAGTAATGAACAGTTTTGAGAAAGGGTAAGTAAGAAAACAGTTTTGAAGAAGGAAACGGAAGCTTAACATCACAAAGGACCAAGGATAGTCCAACAATCACAAACAGGGTTATTGGGATTTGAGGGACAAATACAGAGCATGTAAGGGCAGACAGACAGCAGGCAGATACACACATAGACATACAATCGGGAACTCCTAAGGGTCTAGAGGATCGGGTGGGTACAGTGCTAGGTCAGATTAACACCTAAGGCCATGGTTAAACAAATGTACCAGTCATATGCATGTAAGAAGTAGGTGCTAAGTGTACAGAAACATGTTGGTCATAAACAAATAAAGCCTAATTTAAACATGCAAAGGGGAGTCAGGATCCTAGATACATGTTGAAGAATAAATAAGCAAGTTAGAAACATACTGAATTACAACAGTAATGGAAACATGTTGGTTTGGGGACTGAAATCTAAATTATAACATACAAGTGAAGTGAAGAAAGCAGTAACACAAACAGGAAAGTAGGAGATGCACAATAGTTAGCCTTGGCTTGCAGCCGGCTAACTTAGAATAGTGGTAATTGGCACAGAAGAGAGAGTAGAGAGTCTTTTAAATTGTGAGAGAGATTGTTTAACAGATTCATTTTTTCTGTGTGTCTGTGTATGTATAGAGTATATATAGTTTTGAAAACTTGCTGAAAAATAAGGAAAAAAATCCGAATTAACCAGTGATTGTGGGACTGAATATCAATCAGTACTCAATTAGTACAAGTATGCCTATAATCAAGGGAGTGATTCACTGGTTGAGTATTAAATAAAAAAAGGACCATATATAACTTAGAGGAATATAAACAATGTAAGTATAACATGCAATTAGGTATCCCTTAATTGAAGGGGTTAAACTCAAACGTATAGTAGGTAAAATAATAATTAAGGAAAGTTATTATGCATGTAACATATAAGGAAACAATTTCACCCCAATTCAAGCATACAATTGAGACTAGGTTCAGAAGATATCACTTAAGGAAATAGTAGTCAATTAACAGTTAATCAATTATGTAACAAGGTGAGAAAACAAAGTTGGAAGTCAGTAAGAACATCTGATAAGAAATCGGTAGGGCTTGTCAAATCTGTAAGAATCAGGGGTGCAAACAAGGTAAAGTTGCAGAGAGTAGGGATTCGAACAGGAACATAATCAGTTAGTCAAATAATAGGCAAACAAAAGCATAGCAAGGTACAGAATCACATAGAATCAGAGATTCAAGGCTAGCACACATTTAAACGAACAATGGGAATCAGAGAGTTGAAACCCCAGTGACTATAGTAGCAAAATCACACAGGTTTAGAGACAAAGCAGTAACATTGAACATGATATAAGCAAAGAGAACATAGTAAGGGACCCTAATAAGAAAAAACGGGGTAAAATAACAGAAATCTTAAACATTTGTGAGAAATAAGAGTTCATGCATTTAAAAAAACATATCGGCTAAAGCCCGACTCAGAATTAGGGAAAACCTAGGGTTTTCAGCATTGTAAGTTAAAAAATTAAAAGAGAACTCTGAGTAAATTGTTGAATCATAGAAAGAATCATGGAATTATATTAAAACAAGAGCAAAATTGTTTTTGGAAGAGGGGTGATGAAACCCTAATTTTGAGATGAAAGATCGCTAAGAATAGGAAGGTTTTCGAAGAAAACATGTAAAAAGCTTCATGGTATACACAGATCTAAGATAGATATAAAAGAATCATGAAAATACCAGGGGTTAGGGTTTTAGAGAGCCCAGAGAAATAATAAAAACCTTAAAGATGTCGCCAGCGTTAGCCGGAAAAGTCATGGCTCTTACTCAGACGGCCGGAGGAGGCCGGAAGATGGCATGAGGGACCATGGGTGGGAGTTGAACCGCTCTAGGTTCGCCTAAGGGCCTTAGGGTGTCATTAGACCGGTGTAGCGTGAAGCAATAAGCAGGAGATAATGCGAGACCATAGTTTCCGGCGAGGGAACTAGCCGGAGAAGACGAACAAACTCCATCGGAGGAGGGAGGCAAGGGAATGTTCTTGAGAGAACCAGAGAGATAGAGAGAGAGAGTAGAGAGATGAGAGTCCGAGTGAAATGAGGGGTCGGTGGGGAGTAGGTCTAGGTTTAATTATGGTAACACTGATCTGGGTCGTTGATAAAAAAAAATCAACGGCCAGGATTAGCTAAAGGGTTGGGTCGGGCTGATGAGGTATTGGGCTTAGGTTTATTGGGATGGTTTTAAAAAGGGGTATTGGGCTGGTAGATTTAGGATAAAATTGAAAAATAAAAAAGGTTGTTTGTGAAATACCCTAAACAAATGATTAAAATAATTTATAAAATAATTACTAATTATAAAAATGATTTTTCATGCATGGAAATGTTCTAAAAATAATCATTTAGTTATTTAAAAATATAATGGACTAATTTTGATTGAAATGATGCAAAAAATGTATGCATATGGGCTATAATTGCAAAGTTATTGTAATTATAGCCAAAAGGTGCCAATTGGCTATTTATGAAATAGTTTTGGACTTAATAAATGGTACTATTAAATCAAGAGATGTTCGAAATCATTTGTGATGCTATTTCGTAATTATTTATTAGAAATAAAATACTAGGCAAATCAATTAGAAAATGTAGAAATTATGGGAAAATACCAAGTGAAACAATGCATGATTTTGAGATCATATATGCATTTAAAAAAACATTTTGGAAAAAATTGGGTATCAACAGTGTAATAAAGTGAAAGGAAATATTTTTCATAAATGTTTAAAACCGGAAATTTATTTCGATTAATTAATGATTTGGCTTCCTGACAATGATGTCCGGCGCCATCACGACCTTAGGGATTTTGGGTCGTGACAACATGGTATCAGAGCACTAGGTTCCCTTAGGTCTCACAAGTCATGAGCAAGTCTAGTAGAGTCTTGCGGATCGGTATGGAGATGTTTGTACTTATGTTCGAGAGGCTACAAGGCTGTTAGGAGTACTTCCCTTCTTGATTCCTCATCGTGCGATTTGATTCCTACTCAATCTTACGCATTGCGAAGCACTTGCTATGAATCAGGAATTTGAGGAATTGAAATGGTGCTTAGGATGTAATTCGAGATGTTTCCATGTGTAATTGGTTGGGGTTGTTGTTATGGCCCTGCAAAAG
>ML496025.1:40360-50581 GCA_005239535.1 Nicotiana rustica | reverse complement strand
TATATATATATATATATATATATATAAGGCAATGTAATCCAAGGAAATACTAGGAATGAATAAAACAATTACTACTCACCTTCTCCCAAATATCTGTCAAATCAATGTCCATGAATTTAGTAACAAATAAATCATGCACATACAGGGTAAGGACAACCGGCCGGAGTCACAAGATAGTCATGTATGTGCACTGCCGAGGGTCGAACGGTCCGAACCATAAGTGCACCTCTCCACAAAGTACTCACATCTATTCCGAGGATCGAACGACCCGTACCAAAAGTGCATCTCTCAATCCGCTCTATGCACTGCCAAGGATAGAACGGCCGGTACCAAAAGTGCATCTCTCGATCCGCCGTGGCGTACGACCCGTTCCCATAAGAGTGAGGGTAAAATCACACTCCGCTAGCGGAATGTAAATTGCGAAGCAGTCACATGCACACACATTATTCCTTTTTAAATTACTTTTCAGTGAACAATTCCTTACAAGTTTCTCAAATTTCATGACCTCAGGGAAGTAAGCAACATGTAACATTTAATTTATTAAGCATATAGTTCATATCAAGTAAAACACAAGGCATGGTGTGGACCTACTACCCGGACGTAATAGTAATAGCCGCTACGTACAGATTCTCGTCACTTTGTACGTACGTAGCCCCCATAATTATCACATATAGAATTTAAATTACCTAGGGGATAGTTCCCCCTTACAAGGTTAGAAAGGAGGCTCACCTCGCGTTGCACCTACTCCCCGGGTCAAGAATGCGCCTGAAACTCCGAACTCGACACCCACGGACTCGAACTAGCCAAATGTTATACAAATATATCAATTCATATTCTAAGCATGAAATTCTCCTATTGTTTAGTCAAATTCACCATTCTTGAAGAAATCCCAAAATCCAACCCCGAGCCCGCATGCTCGGATTCCAAAAATTCTCGAAGGAAACACTCACATGTAGCCTAAGGATCATTAATACATGATTTTTACTTGATTTCATAGCAATTAACGGTTAATTTTCTAAATTCTCGAAGGCCATAGGTTACTACCCAAATCCTAAATTTTTTCACTAATTAAGTAGTTAATTGCTACTAAGAATGCATGCATTAACCACTTTAAGAGAGAATTTACTTACCTTTCAGTGGTTGGGTCGTGGAGACCTTTTCCCAAGCTCTCAAGGTGTTCTAATGGAGGAAGAAATAAAGAAATAATGAAGAATCCCGTATTTAAGAAACAGATTGTCTGACAGTGTTTTCGCACCTACGGCTCGAGGAACCCACCTACGGTCTCGCACCTACGAGCAAAGGCTCGCACCTGCGGAAATGGACAAGGAATCCTAGGCCCGCACCTGCGGAGGGGAGACGCACCTGCGGCTCTGTTCCTGCGGAACTTTGTCCGCACCTGTGAGAAATGGACTACCCGCTGGGGATCGCACCTACAAGGCTGGGACCGCAGGAGCGGTCCCGCACCTGCGACTGGGCAGCCGCACCTGCGGATCACACCAGAACAGGTGCACCAACAACTATTCCAACTGGTTTTTGGCCTCGTGTGGTGTCCAGAAGGCACCTAGGCCCACCCGAGCCCCCGTCCAAATATACCAACAAGTCCCAAATTATAATACGGAGTCGCTCGAGCCTTCAAAACACCCAAAACAACGCTAAAACTCAAAATCACACCTCAAAACCTCTAGAACCAAACTTAGGAACTTTAAGTTTTCTCGACTTCGCTAACAACGCGCCGAACCGACCTATTCTACTCGGAATGACACCAAATTTTGCAGGAAAGTCATAAATGATTTAACGAAACTATTCCCGGTCTCGGAATTCCATTCGAACCTCGATAACTCAAAAACACGTCCCAAACCACAAATAAGAACTCGTATTTCAATATTGGGCGCCGAAATGCTCCCGGGTCATCCAAAACTCATTCCGAACATACGCCCAAGTCCGAATCATCATACGAAGCTACCGAAACCGTCGAAACTTGATTCCGAGTTCATTTACTAAAAATGTTGACCGAAGTCAAACTTGACTTTAAAGGCCAACCTTAAGGAACCAAGTGTTCCTATAGCACTCTAAACACTTCCGAATCCAAAACCACCCGCCCCCGTAAGTTACAAATCACAATAAGCTGCTATGGGAAGTTTCATTTAGGTTAACGGGGTCTGATAATGCAAAATGACCGATCGGGTCGTTACAGATATACACTTGTATTTCGTAACTATTTTTCGTATGTAGCCATTTTTTCCAGTTAATACAAGAGAGCAACTGTTTTTTGTTTGTAACAGTTTTTATTCAAGTTGGGGTTTTTACACGTGACTATTTTTTCGACAACAGTTTTCAATAAGCACGAGAAAAATTCTCTTGCATTCGTAATTAGTTTATTTGAATAAGTACAAGGATGCGCATCCTTGTACGAGAAAAATGCTCTTTCTTTTGAATAAGTACAAGGATGCGCATTGCTTCCTCGTGGCTAACGTTTTGCCTTTTAACCTAAACATGTTCGAAGGTTTTTTGGATTGGAGGCTTTGTGTTTGAGTCTTTGGCTCTTTCGATTTTGCTCGTATCACTTGATTTATTAGGTAGATAGATCTTCAGGCTCGAGCTTTGACTTTTTGATAGTCTTTTTTGCTTCGGCTTTTCCTTACTTACTGTATAGTCCCCCAAGTGTTTGAGGTTTGAAGAATGAAATCTCGAGCACTTGACTATTCCTTCCTTGTGGTCCTTTTCTTGAAAAGGAAAAACATACTGGACTCGAAGGTATATAATATTTAGATGATGACTGCTTAACCCTTTAAAACGTCCATCATAAAGTGTAACCCTAGACCGGGAATTTAGTTATTTCCTCGCGTCTTTGCAGGTGTAATATCATCATCTGGTGATGGGTTAGCTTTATGCCTATCATCTAAAAAGGTTAGTAAAATTTTAAATGTTCAAAATAAAATCGAACGTGTGATACCTGACCGGGGGTACTTCTTTTCCTTAAAAGTAGTACTTCTTCAAGTGAATGTCATTCCAACTTGTTAGTAGGATTCTGCCGCCCATAGTTTCCAACTCGTAGGCGCCCTTCCTAGCTATGCCTTGGATTTTGTAGGGTCCTTCCCAGTTTAGATTTAGCTTTCCTGCACCTGCTTCTTTCGTTGATTGAAAGACTTTTTTGAGGACGAAGTCCCCAATCTTGAAGTACCTGAGATGAGATTTCCGTTGTAATAACACTCTATGATTTCTTTTTTGAGCTGCTATCCGTATCAGTGTTGCTCATCTCCATTGTTCGAGCAGATCTAGATTGGTCCTCAATTCATCGTCGTTTTCTTCCTCTGTGGCTGTTGTAAGCCTTATGCTTGGTTCGTCAATCTCTACAGGTATTAAGGATTCTGAGCCATAGACAAGTGCGAACGGAGTTTCTCCCGTGGTTGTTATTGAAGTTGTTATGTATGCCCATAGTACCGCTGGTAACTCATCAGGACAGTTTCCTAGGCTCTATCTAGCCGCTTTTTTAGATTATTGATGATGACTTTATTCGTTGACTCAGCTTGACCGTGGGATGGTATGGCGTTGAAGTGATCCGTTTAATTTGCCAGCTTTTGAAGAATTCTGTGATTTACGAGCCTATGAATTGTGGGCCATTATCACACACGATCTCATTTGGTATCCCAAAGCGGAATATTATGTTTTGCCATAAGAAACTTTTAACTTCCTTTTCTCACACATGTTTGAACGCTTCTGCCTCTACCCATTTCGTAAAATAGTTGGTTAGCAGGAGCAAAAACCGTACATGTCCTTTAGCTGTGGGAAGAGGTCCCACTATGTCCATCCCCCATTTCGTGAAGGGCCATGGGTATATTATTGGATGCAATAATTTCGCTGGTTGATGCATGTTATTGGAAAACCTTTGGCACCTGTCACATTTGGATACGAAGTCCTCGGCCTCTTCTTCCATCTTAGGCCAATAATATCCAGCTCTGATTAAGGCTTTTACTAAGGATCTCGCCCCTGAGTGATTTCCACAGTGTCCTTCGTGGAATTCTTTCATCACAAACTCCGTTTGGTTAGGTCCTAGGCATTTTGCTAGGGGCCCTCCAAACATCTTGAGATATAATGAGTTGCGAATGAGGCAGTACCGTGCAGCTTTGCGGCGAAGTGCTTGAGTTGTTTCTTGTCTTCAGGTACGGTGCCATTCTGTAAAAAATTTAGGATTTCGTTTCTCCAGTCCTAGGTTAAATTGTTGAAAGTTACCTCATTTCTATCCTGGTCGATCGCTGAATGGAATAGATGAACGAGAATTGCATTGTCCTTATTTGTTACTTCTGTCATTGCTGCGAGGTTAGCTAATGCATCTGCTTCTGCATTTTCCTCTTTAGGTATTTGTACTACCTTCCATGTTTTGAATTGTCTCACGAGCTCTCGTGCCTTTTCCAGATATTATAGCATCCGAGTCTCTCGAGCGATGTATGTCCCCTACATATGATTTACTACCAGTTGGGAATCGCTTTTGATCATGATTAGCTCGATTGAAAGCTCTTGTGCGAGTTCTAATCCTGCAATAACAGCTTCGTACTCTGCTTCATTGTTAGTTATAGGATAACATTTGATAGCCTGTCGTGTCTTTTCATCCGTGGGTGATATTAAGACTATGATTAAGCCGGTACCTTTTATATTGGAAGAACCATCGAAAAATAGGGTCCATAGACCCGAATTAACACCGTTGAAGAGTTGTAACTCTTTTTCCACTTCATCTGGTGATGTGTTAGCTTTATGCCTATCATCTAAGAAGGTTAGTAAAATTTTAAATGTTCAAAATAAAATCGAATTTGTGATACCTGACCGGAGGTACTTCTTTTCTTCAGAAGTACTATTTCTTCAAGTGGATGGCATTCCAACTTGTTGGTAGGATTATGACGTCCATAGCTTCCAGCTCATAGGCGCCCTTCCCAGCTATGCCTCAAACTTTGTAGGGTCCTTCCCAGTTTGGACTTAGCTTTCCTGCGCCTGCTTCTTTCGTTGATTGAAAGATTTTTTTAACGACGAAGTCCCCAATCATGAAGTATCTGAGATGAGCTTTACGGTTGTAATAACGCTCTATGATTTATTTTTGAGCTGCCATTCGTATTAGTGTTGATTCTCTCTGTGGTTCGAGCAGGTCCAGATTGGTCTTCAATTTGTCGTCGTTTGCTTCCTCCGTGGCTGTTGTAAACCTTATGCTTGGTTCGCCAATCTCCACAGGTATTAAGGCTTCTGAGCCATACACAAGTGCGAATGGAGTTTCTCCCGTGGTTCTTTTTGAAGCTGTTCGATATGCCCATAGTACCGCCGGTAACTTATCAGGCCAATTTCCTTTGGCTTGATCTAGCCGCTTCTTTAGATTGTTGATGATGACTTTATCCATTGACTCAGCTTGACCATTAGCCACATGGTGGTATGGCGTTGAAGTGATCCGTTTGATTTTCCAGCTTTCGAAGAATTCTGTGATTTGCGAGCCTATGAATTGTGGGCCATTATCACACACGATCTCCTTTGGTATCCTAAAGCGGCATATTATGTTTCACTATAAGAAGCTTTTAACTTCCTTTTCTCGAACATGTTTGAATGCTTCTGCCTCTACCCATTTTGTAAAATAGTCGGTTAGCACGATTAAAAATCGTACATGTACTTTAGATGTGGGAAGAGGTCCCACTATGTCCATACCCCATTTCATGAAGGGCCATGGGGATATTATTGGATGCAATAATTTCGCTGGTCGATGCATGTTATTGGCAAACCTTTGGCATCTGTCGCATTTGTATACGAAGTTCTCAGCCTCTTTTTCCATCTTAGGCCAATAGTATCCAGCTCTGATTAGGGTTTTTACCAAGGATCTCGCCCCTGAGTGATTTCCAAAGTGTCCTTCGTTGACTTCTTTCATCACAAACTCCGTTTGATTAGGTCCGGGGCATATTTCTAAGGGCCCTCCAAACATCTTGCGATATAATGAGTTACGAATAAGGCAGTACCGTGCAGCTTTGCAGCGAAGCGCTTGAGCTGTTTTCATGTCTTTAGGTACGGTTTCATTCTGCAAAAAATTTAAGATATCGTTTCTCCAATCCCAGGTCAAATTAAAGTTACCTCATTTCTGTTCTGGTTGATCGCTGAATGGAATTGATGAACGACAATTGCATTGTCTTTGTTTGTTACTTTCGTGACTGCTGCGAGGTTAGCTAATGTATCTGCTTCTGCATTTTCCTCTCTAGGTATTTGTATTACCTTCCATGTTTTGAATTGTGCCTTTACCAGATATTGTTTCATCCGGGTCTCTCGAGCGATGTAAGTCCCCTGCATCTGATTTACTACCAGTTGGGAGTCGCTTTTGATTACAATTTTCTCGATTGAAAGTTCTCGTGCGAGTTCTAGTCCTGCAATGACAGCTTCGTACTCTGCTTCATTGTTAGTTATAGGATAACATTTGCTAGCCTGTCGTGTCTTTTCACCCGCGGTGATATTAATACTATGCCTAAGCCGGCACCTTTTATATTGGAAGAACCATCGGTAAATAGGGTCCATAGACCCGGATTAACACCGTTGAAGAGTTGTAACTCTTTTTCCACTTCAGGGACAATGTTATTACTAAAGTCAGCGACAAAATCAGCTAATATCTGATACTTGATTGCAGTCCTAGGCTGATATATTATTTCATGCTCACTTAATTCTATGGCCCACTTGTCTAATCTTCCTGATAGTTCTTGTTTATGCAGTATGTTTCTTAATGGATACGAGGTCACAATTTTGATTGGATGACACTGAAAGTATGGCCTTAATTTTCGAGATGCCATGATTAGAGCTAAGTCTAACTTTACTAGATGTGGATATCTAGTTTCAGCATCTAGTAACATCTTGCTTACGTAATAAATAGGAGATTGTTTACCTTTATTCTCCCTTACTACTTAAAACAATTTCCGAGACGGCAAGGTAGACATACAACCTCTCCCCTCCTTTGGCTTTGACAACAACGGAGGTTTTGATAGATAAGACTTTAGGTCTTTGAGAGCCTGTTGATATTCTTCAGTCCATTCGAACCGATTTTGCTTTTTGAGAATTGCAATGAATTTAAAACTTTTCTCGGAAGATTTATTGGCTGCAATTCTTCCCGTTAGTCTTTGAAATTATTTTTTGTTTATAAGTACATCAAGTATTTCTTCTATAGCTTTAATTTGAACATGATTTACCTCTATTCCCCTGTTTGATACAAGGAAACCCAGGAATTTACCTGATTCTACGCCAAAACGCACTTTTTTGAATTCAACTTCATATTATACCTGCGTAAAATGTCAAAGGTAATAGATAGGTGTTGAAAATGGTCTTCCACCCGTGTTGATTTTATCATCATTTCATCGATGTAAACTTCCATCGTTTTTCCCAGATGTTCCTGGAACATCTTGGTCACTAGCCTTTGATAGGAGGCTCCAACTTTTTTAAGCCAAAAGGCATGACTTTATAATAATAAGTCCCCTTGTTTGTAATAAAAGAGGTTTTTTCCTCGTCTGAGGGATCCATTTTAATCCGATTATAACCAAAATGCGCATCTAGAAAGGTTAACAATTCATGGCATGCGGTGGCATCAATCATTTGATCTATACGTGGTAACGGGAATGATTCTTTGGGGCATGCTTTATTTAAGTCAGTATAATCTACACATACTCTCCATTTGCCATTCTTTTTAGGTACTACCACAATGTTAGCTAGCCAGTTAGGGTACATTACCTCTCATATCGAACCAATTTCAAAAGTTTTTGTACCTCTTCGTCAATCACTTAGTTCTTGAATGGTCCTTGCTTTCTTTGTTCTGCTTAACAGGTACGAAGGATGGATCTTAATTTAGTTTATGTGTTATGTATTGGTAAAAAAGAGTCTCACACGCTAGCTGATTCTAGACAACTCAATCGGATACGTGGACCAAGGGGTACTCGACAAGTGGACGTGATTCTTTAAAGAGATACGGAACAAAGAGACACGTATCAATAAATCATCGAGTTCATCAGCCACGGGAAACTCAACCTCATCAAGACAGGGAAGAGACACGGTCAAAATGAATCTAGACAAAGCTACGGGCAAATTCAAGGACCCACAATTTATTACTCGAACGTTATGTAACCGTACCCCAATTACCGTTATCTTTTGTAACGCCCCATTAATGTCATTATTAGTCATTAATGGGCAATCATAGCAAGAGTTGTACGTTATATCAAGTAATCTCGTATATAAGGGACGAGAATACAACTTGTAAAGGCATCTGATTTTCTAATATAATCTACTTTTCTTTTCTATATTTCTGCAATATTGTTTATTACTCGTTTCTCTTTATTTCCTTGATTATCAATAACCCGTGTTCATCCTAGAAATAGCTTTGGTCAAAGGATCTAATTCTTTGGTTAAACAAATTGGTTCCGTTACCGGGAATCTGATAATCTTTGTTTGCCTTTCAAGTGATATCCTCTGAACTATGTCGAACTCAAACGACAACAACCAGCAAAGGAATGGAACCCCAGCTCCATCACCTTCAAGAACTCCACGTGATTCAAGGGAACAATCCCCAGAAAGATCCAAAACAACAACGATAATAACGATCAAACGGTGGAACAAGATCAAGTAAAGCAAATGATTTCAGAGTATGTGAGCCAAGTTTTGCAAGAATTTGCAAGGGGATTACCGGCAGTGTTACCTGCACCACCCCTCAATAATACCATCACCATGGAAAATCCTCAATCTGGGTTGGCGAACTCAGGAAGGGGAGATACTCCTAACGAATCTCTCGAAGCAAGACCAGCTATGGCTAATAACTCTGAATTACAAAATTTACTGCTAACCATGCAGAAACAGATGAAGGAGCAGAACGATCACATCGAACAAATTCCTGGAGTACCGCCTATTATCAAAGGCATTGATGTTGATAGGTATTATCAACAACCTTGGAAGCCAAGTGCGACACCCTTGCCTATACCCAAGAATTTTAAAATGCCTGACGTTCCCAAATATGATGGAACAACTGACCCACGTGACCATGTGACTGCTTTCACTACTGGAGTAAAAGGCAACGACTTAACAAAACAAGAGATTGAATCAGTCGTTGTCAAAACATTTGGGGAAACACTTACCAAAGGAGCCCTGACTTGGTATTCTTCTCTCCCTGAAAATTCTATTGACTCTTTTGTTGAGCTTGCAGATTCATTTATAAAAGCACACTCTGGTGTATAAAAATTTGAGAAAAGAATGGAAGACATATTCAAAATAAAACAAGGAGACATAGAATTACTCCGTGAGTTTGTAGACAGGTTTCAACGAGAAAGAATGCAATTACCCAGGGTGCCTGATAATTAGGCAGCCATGGCATTTTCAAACAACCTAAACGATAAAAGCTCAGAAACCACGAGGCGACTTAAGGAAAGTCTAAGAGAATTCCCCGCTACAACATGGAACGATGTATATAACAGGTATAGTACTAAACTCAGAATAGAAGAAGATATCATTGCTCGTTCAAGAGATGAAGATCATTCTAGATCCAGACATCCTGAATCAGATAGGAGATCAGGTAAAAACAGGTACGATCGTTACTTAGGACCCTCAGGACGTGATATTCGTCCTAGGTTCGAAAACACTAGGTCAGATTATATACCACCAGGAAGAGACGTAGTCTCATCCTCATCTAGATCCAGAAAAGATCAAGATGAACGACCTAGAGGTAATACCCGAATTGGGGATCATACCTTTAATGTAAGTACTATTGAACTTGTCTCAATATTGAGGAACATGGGAGACAAGGTTAAGTGGCCCAAATAGATGCGATCAAATACAAATAGAAGGAACCCAGATCACTTGTGTGAATTCCATAACGATCATGGGCACAAGACTGCGGATTGCAGATTTTTACAAGGTGAAGTAGAAAATTTATTGAAACAGTGCTATTTAACAGAATTGTTTAGTGATAAAGGTAAACATGCATATCTGAAGAACAGGCAGGAGCCCCCAAAGCCTCCTTCTCCAAATCGAACCGTCAACGTGATACACGAAGGTGAAGAAGTAAACGGAGTAGTCTGCAAAACGACCACAAATTTCACAATTACACATGGAAAACGGGTTCGCGAAAATATGGAAGTGGATGATATAACCTTTGATGATGCAGATATCGGCGAATTATTACTTCCTCACAACGATGCTCTGGTAATATCTTTACTTATTCATGACACTAACGTAAAAAGA
>ML496025.1:18009-35469 GCA_005239535.1 Nicotiana rustica | reverse complement strand
CGACTTAGGCCGGTGCCGTCTTTGAGGTTCTTCTTACTTCTCTGGGTTCCACGAAACCCTAACCCTATGTCTTTCGATTTATTCTAGATCTACTTTAGATCTATAGTATTCTGAAGTTTCTTTCTATGTTTTTCTCTGAAAACATTCATCTTTAAACGATCTTTCAATTTTAAAACTAGGGTTTCACAAACCCCTTTCAAAATCGATTTTCCTTTAATTCTGCTTTAATTTTATTCTATGTTTTTATTTGTTAATACATTTTGATTCAAAGCTTCTTACGGAAAATCCCAATTTTTAGGTTTTTTAGTCCGTCTTGTTTGCTATGTTTAGCCAATCTGTATACTTCTTCTAGGCTCTCTGTGTGCTTTATGTTTCTTACTCTAATTCATGGTTAGGGTTTCTGATACACTCTACTGACTCTGTGATGTTTTCTTCGAACCTATGATTATGTATGTTCCGTACTGATTTTTCGAATTATTTCCCTTGACTGTGTGATACTTTCCTTGATTATGCATGATTCCCTGTGATTTCAATTACAGTCGAGATTCCCTCGACCAATTTTCAGAATTAAACCCATACATTGTTTTGTGAATATGCTATCAGTGTGCACTTTCCTTAATTACGTGTTATGAACCTGGTGTTTATTACACACTCCATGATTTTACTACCCCCGTTATGGTAAGTTCACTCTATTTGATTCCTTTCCCTGATTTAACTCTGATTGGCCCGTTTGAACTTGACTCCCTAATTAAAGGGAGTCCAGGCCTTTAATTGACACTGATTGGTTATTATTTCCATAATTATGTTACACTAATTATTCCTTACCTTATTTTCCTTACTCGTTTTCAGAATTATAAACACCTTACTCTCTTTAGAATAACACAACCAATAGATACACGAACACACACACAAATAGCACTCATATTGCTCTGAACTCTCACTAGCTTTGCTGCATATTCTCTTTTGTTCTTCTGGCTACTCAGTCGGCTGAAAGCCAAGACTGGACAACTTATTGTTGCTCTATTGCTGTGCATACCACTTTCCTATTGCTCTACTTCTCTGCACCTTGTTGTTATATTCTTACTCCTAACTGGTATGTTTCTAGTTTAAGTTTATAGCATCTAACTCAACATGTTTCTGTTTGTATTGAAGTTTTAATTATGGTTCTGTTGTTTGCCTTGCAGCTAGTGTGTTTGTCTTACCCCTATGACTTCTCTTTCCTTCTTTGTTCAGCATGTCTACTTGTCTTTGGGATTCCCCTTGCCCTTTAGTCTAGCATGTCTATTGCTTTCCCTTATATGTTTCCATCATGAATATGCCTGACTCCCAACACTATGAGCATGCACCCTCTAATACTTAGTTATTATGTAAATCCAAATCCTGGACCTAATATGTGACTCTGTTTGACACCCCTCAATCTGATGTTGTTAGATTCCTGGCATGAACATTCTATGATAACTATGTTGTAATTCTTTAAACCATATAGCACTAGCCTAAGGACTATTTGTGTGCAAGTCTGCCTCTACTCTGTGACTTATTTGTCCCTCACCCTGTTTGTGTTTGCTTCCTAAACCATGTATGTTCTGGGTTGCTGATTTTCCTGTTTCTTTCTTCTGCAAAACAAGTTTTCATAAAACAAACTCTCATGTTGTTCTCTGAATCTATTTTTCAAAACAGTTATTTCCAAAAGCTACTTTTCAAACTTAACTCTTTTCTAAACTATAGGCACATCTCACTACTCTTAGCTCTAAGTTCAGCCCCCTTCGTGTGACCACTGCCTTTGGAACCATCTGAGTACCCATTGAACTCTGATACACAAGGCTGGCATTCCACACTGCACTTACTCATTTCTGGCTAGGGTACTTGGGTGTGAGCATTGCCTGGGGTCTTCTGAGATCCTTAGGAACTCTGACGCACCTGGGTTACAAAAGGTCATGGCATATGGCGTTGTTGGATGCGAGGACTTGGGCCTACTGTTAGGCCTTCTATAGTGTAACTTCTTAATTTCCTTATTTATGGAGTTTGTGCAAGGTTGGTCTGTAATAATTAATTGTAAAAAACAGTTATGGGTTGGATAGTGAATTGGGCGGGGTTGTGCATGCTTAGTATAATTTTGGGTAGAAACAATGCTATAGGATTTATTTTGTATATGTGTAAAATAGTTACCATGCTTAGGAATACTTGCCATGCATGCATTAGAAAACATGTTTTAGGACCGTTTATCTCAACATCTTTACCATACTCATGCCTCACTTAGAAATCATGTCCGTAGTTAAATAACTATAAAACGGTTGTTATAATGTTGCTGTTTCTGCATCTTCACGATCACCATGTCTAGAAATCCTGTTTTAGGTTAAAAACTTTAATCGTTAATATTTGCATTAGAGATCATGTTACCCTAGGAATTCATTCTCAGCATGCTCATATTACCTATGCCAAACTCATGTGTTAAGGACATACTGCTATTTGCACTAGAATCATGTGCTAGGTTCAACAACTTAACTACGCTTCTGTATGTCCTGTTTCGAGTCAAAATATGTGTTAATAAGTAAATTCCGCCTTAAAATAATAATAATACATTCTGATTTCTGAAAACTTTTGTGCATTTAGAAAAGCATGCATAGGTTTGCATCATTCCACACCCTGTATGCATTTAGATATCCTGATTTGTAGGACACTGCATTCACATTTGTTTAAATACTCGCTCATTTACCATGATTAAGTCTAAACAGGATAACTGGAGTTTGTTAAACCCGGCTAGGCAAGCCTTAGGCATTAAGTTTATTAAAATTAGGAAAAATGTCTCTTTGTATCGTTTGGCTAATTACATATCAGAATTCATAGTCTAGAACTAGTAAAAAGATTTCTTCTGAAACTCAGTAATCAGACTGCCCCATTATTGTATTCTCACTTAGACATCCTGCCTTAGGTTCTAAAATGCAAAGATCTCTTTGTGTTTGAGTCATGCTAGTTATGTGTATTAATTCGTGGGGGGATTCATGAGCCTCGTATCTTCTCCTGTGTGTCCCCTATACTTGCAATCCTAAATGTTTTTATTTGTCGCTTAGAATTTGTCCTTTGAACCTAGGGGTTATGACTAGTACCTACCCTTTAGGATAGTAGTCCTAACTTCCTCCAGGACTGATAAGATAGGACGGGTAATAGTACACAATAGAATCCGTGACCAACATACGCTTTAATTACCTTCACGGGATGGGAAGGGTAGAATATGGATATGATGACCGGTGCGCTAATACCACGTGTAGCCCCTCTTCGAGGAGTGATTAACGGGTATAGCATTGATTGATCCGTATTACTTTAAACCTAGAATATTTTCTCAAATGTTTACTTCTATTTTCTTTTAAACTTCCAATAAAACTTCCATACTTGTTTTAAATCCCCTCTTATGTAAGCCTTTCTTGTTATTTGTTTATTGTCTGAATTCATGAAACCATTTGGCCGGGACCCACAGTTATGGATCCCGAGGGGTGCCTAACACCTTCCCCTTGGGATAACTTCAAGCCCTTACCCAATCTCTGGTAATGCAAACTAGTTCATGAGTTAACTACTCAGGTGCCCTAACGCACCATAAAATCGTTAGGTGGCGACTCTTCCTTTAACTTCTTCCTTCCAAAGGAGTTTGTCCCAAAAATATCAAGAACCCGATCTCCGCGAGGAAAGAAGGGGGCGCGACAGCATGGCGACTCCGCTGGGGATTATAGGTTTTTACCATTTCAAATGGTTTCGTGAATCTATACCTTTATTTACTTGCACCCTTTTCCTATTCTCTTTGAATGCGATTAATTGTTTACTTCGAGTATTTATTTCTCAAAACATAACTGACATGTCTCTTTGTTTCCTTTTTGTAACTGCTTTAAATCATTATTACTGTTTTTTACCGCTTTCTTTAACGTGCAAATACGTGACAACTTATTTTAAATACTTATTGCATAAATCATGCTCGACATTCATACTCCACTTGTGCCAAACAAAATACTATAGCAACGCTTGATGAATGATTGCGCTCTTCCTATATTATTACCTCCTAAATTCGAAAAGGCTTATTAGCGGTAAAACCAGTCGATCAACGGTGCAGTCGACGGTTCCGTGCCTTTCCCCTTTGAGTTGTCCGCTCGAAGGTACCAGTCTAAAACCACATAGAAACATTACTCTTTCCAACTGTTGCATGCATCATGGTCAAACCTAGTCAAAGCTAAAGTGTTGTCCGCACGATAGCTTTTAAGATAGCCTTATCCAAAAGTCCACTGGGTTTCCTTGAACCCATACGGACGCCCTCACGTTCTATGCATTTATTTGGAGAACTAAATGTTTCTTGCTAATTATTGACGTTAAATAGTCGAGTTCGGTGGGGGTAAGGGCCTAACCTATTTGTTTTGCAGGAAAAAAAATGAGGCACGAAGTACCCAGATTCGGCATGATCTCCAACATTCACCCAAAATTGCTGAGTTGGTGGGAAGATTTACACTCTAGCGACAAAGCTATCTCAGGAAACATTTGGGTAATCTACCATCACTTCTAGAAATCCAGCCTAACAAAATGATAGTAGAGGCTTCTACCCTATTCTGGGATCGCGAAAGGTCTGTGTTCCGCTTTGGGAGCATCAAAATGGCACCATTGATAGAAGAGATAGGAGGGTTGGCTAACCTAGTATGGGAAACACCGGGTTTGATGATGCCTGAGAACTGCACAGGCAAAAGTTTCCTCAAAATAATGGGTCTGAAAAAGGACGTGGGGTTGGTATGTCTGGAGGATTCGTACATTCCTTTTGATTACATGTATGAACAGTATGGCTACAACAAATCATATTTTACCTACCATGACGAGTTTGCTATCACCTCTCTGGGACACGTCCATCGCCGAGTGTTCGTGTTTATGGTCTGCTTTTTGGGATTGATCGTGTTCCCGATGAATAAAGAAAGGATCCATACCAGGTTAGCCATGGTAATTAAGACCGTAATGGAAGGTTTAAATGGGCAATATTTCAGCATTGTGCCCATGAACGTTGCAGATATGTACCATGCTTTAGAAAAATGTCAACAAGGAGCAAAAAATTTCGAAGGTTGCAATCTGTTACTCCAACTCTGGCTTGTATAACATCTCCAAAAAGGGGAATATCGACAGGACATCCACCGCCGAATATGGGATGACCGCATCGCTTTTCATCACCCAAAGCGAATGAACTATATCCCTGACATGTTCGCTCAACCTGAGGACGCCGAATGATGGGTCAAGCTCTTTGATAACCTGATTGAAGAACGGGTCCAGTGGATGTTTGAATGGTTTCCAACGAATGAGTTCATCATTCGATCCCAAGACGCATCATTTCTGGTATTGATTGGTCTCAGAGAAACCTACCCTTACGTCCTTATTCGAGTTATGAGGCAGGTCGGAAGGAAATAACTCATCCCTAGGGTCGAGAAGATGAGCCATCTCCGAGTCGACTTTCAAAACAATGACAGTCCTCACAGGTGCCAAGCTCAGCACCTATGGCACTGCAAGGTTATACTCGAGAAGGACACCATCGAGCCGGACAGGTATCATGCTGATTATACCCTTTTCTATCCAAGTTGTTTAGAAGAAGATCTGGGTGGTCAGAGCAAGCCAGGGTACGTCCGAGGTCACAGGGTTGTAGATGAAAGGGCTGAAGCACAAGTCAAGTTCAACCAGTTGCGTGAAAGGATCTGGGAGAATGATGATGATCAGAACAAGATACATGAGTCTAACAAAAGACTGATCGAGAAATAGAAGGACATGGCTATTAGCGCCAACAAAAGGTTGGGATATTTGGAACGAGGTATAATCGATTTAGAAGAAAAGTTCATCAAAAGGGTGAAGATTGTCAAAAGGATGAGGGAGCTACAGGGGGATATTTAGCCAGAACTTATCTGCTGCTGGGACTTCGCGAGCTGGGAAGGCTGTTAGAGGAAAGCAGGAATGTCGAATCTGGGGAAGGTCCTTCTAGGACCAAGTAGATAGGGATGTCTTTATTTTTCGGACAATGTAATAAGGCCAATGGCCATTAGTGATTTTATTTTCCGTCTGTCGTTTTAGGATCCGTCTATTTCTCTTATCAATAAAATGAGGCATTTAGAATTTTAAGTTCTCCAAATCAATTTGTCGCTAGGCCTACCTCGGGAACAAAGAGGTCCCCAACTTAGGACACGCTTTCATTTCCGCATTATTTGTTTAAATACTGCAATACTCTTTTCATAATCCTCACTGACTTGGTTACCTTTTGTTTTTATTTTTTCTTACTCCCCTCCCCAAAGGTTAGTTCGTAGATTATGGCATCACCAGCCTATCACACCAGATCCAAGGGCCCTCCACCTACTCCTCCCCCTAGTCCTCCTAAGGACAAAAACAAAGGCAAAAATAAGATGGAAGAGTTCAGCGACGTCAGAAAGGAGAGTGTGATTGAAAGGGTAGAGGTCGCTGATGGCTGAGGTATCAGGTCCTGCATGAGAACATGTCGTCACTTGAACAAAAATTGCTAAAGTTTCAGGAAGAACTAGATCATGTCCGGAATCTTGCCAGCTTATCATTTTCCCTCAATGTCCCTAACGTCGGCCTTCCAAATGCTCAAAACCCCAAACCTCCACAAAATATCCCAAGACAACAAAACCATCAAACCACTCCCCCAAAGAACCAAAACCTCTCGACACAACACAATGCTTGCCACACCACAAATAACACCCCACTGCTCATCCCAGAACCTCAAAACCCCACAAAAGACCGTTTCCATGCCTATAACAATCTCATCTATGTGGAAACCATGACCCACTCCACTCCGCCTATCCCACAGGCATCCGAGTCTGACGAAAAGGATCTACTTACTAGGAACCTGGCCGATAAGCTTAAGAAAATGACCAGCCAAGTTCAGGGTGTTGAAGGGACCAAAAGGATCGAAGGGTTGAACTATGAATACGTTTCTATCCAACCTGATGTCGAACTGCCCGAGGGGTACAAACCTCCAAAGTTCGAAATGTTTAACGGTACTGATGATCCGAGAGTCCATATGAGGACCTATTGAAATAAATTGGTCGGCGTAGGGAAGGACAAAAGAATCTGCATGAAGCTGTTCATGAGGAGTTTGAAGGGAGATGCACTGTCTTGGTACATCGTCCAAGACCCCAAGAAATGGTCAAACTGGGTAGGCATGGCGTCTGATTTCATGGACAGGTTTAGGTTCAACACAGAGAATGCACCAGATGTGTTTTACATTCAGAATTTGAAGAAGAAGCCTACAGAAACCTTTCACGATTATGCTACTCGCTGGAGGTCCAAAGCCGCTAAAGTCAGACCTGCTCTAGAAGAAGAACAGATGAACAAATTCTTTGTCCGAGCTCAGGATCCGTAGTATTATGAACGGTTAATGATGGTTGAGGGCCACTGACATCATCAAATTGGGTGAGCGAATTGAAGAAGGTATTAAAAGCGGTATGGTTACGAATTTTGAAGCCTTGCAAGCCACTAACAAGGCTCTACAGTCCGGTGGTGTGTTTAAAAAGAGAGGTGTGGGAGCTGTAATGGATGCACAAAGAACCAAGTCCCCACTCAAGTACCAAACCTATTCGACACCTCCACTCACATATCATCCCTCACAAAATTACCAAGCAACATTACCAAATTACCAAACTCCATCGCCAAATTACCAAACTCCACCACCTTCCTACCAAACTCCACCACCCATATATCAACCTGCTTCGTCCAAATATCTTCAACCTGCTCCTGTCTACCACACTTATAATTCCCAGCCATCTCATTACCAATCCCCTCCTGCACGCCAAAACTTCCCTAGACCTCGTCCCAATTTTGATCGCCGTCCTCCAAATAAATATACCTCCATAGCCGAGCCCATTGACCAGCTAATATGAAAATCAAAGTCGTTGGTTATGTTACACCTATCCCTGCTGCCACCCCTGAGAATACGTCTCAGTGGGTTAAACCAAACAAATCCTGTGCATATTGTTCCGGCATGAAGGGCACACCATCGAGGAATGCCACTTAAAGGACAAAATACAGGCTCTCATTGGCAACAAGATTATTCTGGTAAAAGACCCGCTCCAAACGTTCAATGACAATCCTCTGCCAGACCATAAGAGTAGAGGCGTCCATATGATTGAAATAGAAGATGATTGGGACCCCGAGGGGTCAATCGGGTTGATCGCAGAAGGCGATAACCCAAAGAAATCTGCAGTCACTCTCAAACCAATCATAGTCCATATTCAGCCATCTGAGGCCTCTGAGGTAAATATGTCTATGTTGTTTGAGTTTGAAGCAGCACCACCAGCAAAGTCACCAGTGTCGATTGAAGTTGAGTTTGCATCTCCAGCAAATACACCAGCTTCGTTCGAGGTCGCAAGCTTGCCACCCCGAACACATATTTCGTTTGAAATAAAGATGGCTACACCCATTCCGGTGTCAATGTCAACCACGCCACCCTTCTAATTAAACGATATTCCTTGAAACTACACAGCCGAGGCGAGAAGGAAAAGTAAGGCCAGGTCTGAGGAAGTTGTCGCAGCGCAGGGTATGACTAGAATCGATAGGGTCTACACCCCTGAGCATATGACCGAGTCGAGAAAGTAGGACACCAACCGACCTCCCCTTATTGGGACAGGTCCCGATGACCTTTGGAGAAAGATACAGGCGAAGGAGTATTCAGTCATCGACCAGCTGAATAAGACACCGGCATAGATATCCATCCTCTCTCTACTGCAGAATTCTGAAACACACATGAATGCTTTGTTGAAAGTATTGAATGAAGCATATGTGCCAAGCAACATCACCAGTAGGGAAATGGCCAATATGGTAGGCAGGTACTGGAGAGTCATAAAATCACTTTTCATGAGGATGAGCTACCACCTGAAGGATTGAAGCACAACAAAGTGATGCACATCACCGTGCAATGCGAGGATTATTTCATCATAAGAATCTTGATCGACGGAGGTTCCAGTCTTAACATCTATCCGCTTATAACAATCAAGAAATTGGTAAAGGGCTACATGAGATAAAGGATGGGGCGATCAATGTGAAAGCTTTCGACGGTTCTCATAGGTCCACCATAGGGAAGATCAATTTATGTCTACAGATGAGACCGACTTGGTTTGAAGTGAATTTCCAGGTGATGGATGTTCCGGCATCCTACAACCAGTTGTTGGGAAGACCCTGGATTCATGTTGATAGGGTCGTGGCATCAACACTACATCAGGCGGTAATTTGAATAGAACCACCAAGAAGTGATTATTCATGGTGACGGTAGCAACCCCATTTATAGTTGTCAAACTATTTTGATGGTTGATGGGAAAAGGAATATAGGCAGAGGAACTTATCACCATATTGAACGGGTCAGTGCCATAGACAAGAACAAATGGTGGGATAACAAGATCGAGAGCATCTTGAACTGGGGAGGATATGAGCCAAGCAAAGGGCTCGGTAAAAACCTCCAAGGGACACGAAGCTTATAAAGCTCAAGGAGCATGGTACCACTTTCGGTCTAGGGTACGAGTACACCTGGCAGGAATTCCATGATTGGTCTCCACCTTGGCGCAGTCCCTATTACCCTTTGGAACAGCTGATACCTCATCTTGAGCAGACTTTCAAACAAGCTAACACTATCTACGGTTCAGATGAAAAAGAAGCACTTGCAGCAATGAGGAGCTTGTTTCTACAAAATGATGATATGGATTGATGTGTTGTCCTCGAGAGGGAGGGGGAGGAAGTCCCTTCAATACAGACTGTGATCAAGGGGGCATATCTCAAGAACTAGTCTATCAAAGCCCGACGAGCCTCGGGGTAGCAAGGCTAAAACAAGCATTATTTACTGTTTTATTTACTAAATAATTTTCTTGCATTTGTTTTTAATTTCTGCAATAAAGATCTTCAATGTTCGAAACAATTATTCAATCTATCAAAGCATCTTCTAAATTTCTTTTATGAAATCCGATATTTATTGCTATTGTTTTCCCTCATTACTTTATTTATACAACATTACTATTACTTGTATTGATGAACCGATGACTGTGACATGCAATGAGACAAGGCAGCAAACGGACATTGATTCAGATGAAGACGACATACCTGACGAGACTGTCAAGGAAGTTGAGAACTTTGAGAACAGACTTAAGTCCAACCTGGATGAGACCGAAGTTATCAACCTGGGATATTCATAAAACGTCAAGGAAAATCGTATCAGTACTCATTTGTCACCATCAGAGAAGAAAGAATACACAGAGTTTCTAAGAGAGTACGAGGATGTGTTTGCATGGTCGTATGATGACATGACTAGTCTAAGTACGTCTATTATGGCTCACAAACTGCCAACCAATCCAACATGTCCGTCAGTGAAATAAAATCTCAGAAAGTTCAAACCCGACATGAGTTTGAAAATCAAAGAAGAGGTTACCAAGCAGATCAACGCCAAAATTCTCCGGGTAGTGGAGTATCCGACATAGTTAGCTAACATTGTACCTGCGCCGAAGAAAGACGGGAAGGTCAGAGTCTGTTTTGACTACCGGGATCTCAAATGGGCCAGTCCGAAAGACGACTTCCCCTTGCCAAACATACACATTTTGATTGACAACTGCGCCAAGCATGAATTACAGTCCTTTGTGGATTACTTCGCTGGTTATCACCAGATTTGGATGGACGAGGAAGATGCTGAGAAGACGACATTCATCACGTCGTGGGGAGTGTATTATTACAAGATGATGCCATTTGGTCTAAAGAATACAGGGTCCACTTACATGAGGGACATGAGCACCATATTCCATGACATGATTCACAAAGAGATCGAGGTGTAAGTAGACGACGTCATTATCAAATCAAAGAAAGTTGCTGATCACATGGAGAATTTGGGGAAATTCTTCAATCGGTTGCGAAAATACAATCTGAAGCTGAACCTAGCGAAGTGTGCATTCGGGGTTCCTGCTGGGAAGTTGCTGGGATTTATTGTAAACCGCCGGGGAATAGAGTTGGATCCATCCAAGGTCAAAGCCATTCAAGAATTGCCACCACCAAGGAACAATAAAGATGTGATGAGCTTCTTGGGGAGGCTTAATTACATCAGCCGGTTTATAGCACAGTCTACAGTCATCTGAAGAAGGACATGGCAACTAAGTGGATCGAGGATTATCAAAGGGCTTTCAATAGAATCAAGGAGTACCTCTCAACACCATCGGTTCTGGTACCACCTGAGTCAGCTAGACCTCTGTTACTCTACCTTGCAGTGCTAGATGGAGATTTCGGTTGTGTTCTTGGGAAACATGATGAAACGGGAAGGAATGAACAAGCTATTTATTACCTCAGCAAGAAGTTCACTCCCTATAAGGCCCGGTATTCTTTACTGGAATGCACTTGTTGTGCTTTGACCTGGGTCGCACAAAAGTTGAGGCACTACTTCTGTGCCTACACAACATATCTCATATCAATGATGGATCCATTGAAGTATATCTTTCAGAATCCCATGCCCATTGGCAAGCTAGCCAAGTGACAGATCCTGCTGAGTGAATTCGACATTGTTTACATGACTCAGAAGGCAGTTAAAGGAAAAGCTCTGGCAGACCATCTTGCTGAGAATCCCGTAGACGGAGAATACGAACCCCTGAAAATGTATTTTCCTGATGAAGAGGTATCATTCGTAGGAGAAGACATTGCATAATCCTACGACGGTTGGTGGATGTTCTTTGATGGAGCAACAAACTTCAAAGGAGTCGGTATTGGAGTAGTACTAGTATCAGAGACTGGTCAGCATTATCCAGTATCCGCCAAACTCAGGTTCCCTTGCACCAACAATATGGCCGAATACGAAGCCTGCATCTTGGGACTCAACATGGCCATTGACATGAACGTCCAGGAGATGTTAGTGATTGGTGACAGACTTATTGGTACATCATGTACAGGGAGAATGGTCAACCAATAATACCAAGATATTACCCTATTTGCATCACGTTCAGGAGTTGAGAAAGAGGTTCACAAAGATAGAGTTCCGGCATGTCCCTAGAATCCAGAACGAGTTTGTCGATGCTTTGGCTACTTTGTCATCTATGATTCAGCATCCAGACAAGAACTTCATTGATCCTATTCTGGTGAAAATCCACAATCAGCCAGCTTAGTGTGCCCATGTCGAAGAGGAAGCAGACGGAAATCCTTGGTTCCATGATATCAAGGAATACTTGGCAAAAGGAGAATAACCGGAGCTTGCAAATGCCACTCAGAAACGCACGTTTCGAAGGTTGTCTAACAATTTATTTCATAGCGGAAAAATCCTGTATAGGAGGACTCCCGATTTGGGTTTGCTAAGGTGTGTCGACGCAAAGGAAGCATCCAAGCTGCTGGAGGAGATTCATGCTGGGACTTGTGGCCCACATATGAACGATTTTGTTCTGGAAAAGAAGATACTCCGAGCTGGTTACTTTTGGATGACTATAGAAACGAACTTCATCCAGTATGTCCGAAAATGCCACCGTTGTCAGATACATGGAGATATGATAAAGGTACCTCCCAGTGAGCTTAATGCAAAAAGTTCACCCTGGTTGTTCGCCGCCTGGGGCACGGACGTCATTGGACCAATCGAGTCTGTCGCCTCTAACGGACACAGGTTTATTCTGGTCGCCATTGATTACTTTACTAAATGGGTCAAAGCAGCCTCCTACAAAGCAGTTACCAAGAAAGTTGTGGTCGATTTTGTCTGCGACCGCATTATTTGTCGATTCGGAGTTCCAGAGTCAATCATCACCGATAATGGTTCTAATATCAACAGTGACTTGATGAAATCCATGAGTGAAACCTTCAATATCAAACACAAGAATTCCACAGGGCAGCTGGTGTTAAAGAAAATCTTTCCACATCAAGATGAAGCCAAGGGGAAGTTCTCTCCCAACTGGCAAGGCCCGTACATGGTTCACAGAGTGCTTCTAGGAGGAGCACTCATACTTGAAGAAATGAATGGAGAAGTTCGGACAAAACCAATCAGTTCAGATGCAGTCAAGCGCTACTATTTGTAATCTTCATGTTTTCTCAATGATGTAAGTTGAACTACGCCTGACCTGATTCTCGTTTAAGAGGGGATACGTAGGCAGCCCTATGGGTTCGGTCATAATTCAATAAAAATCTATTTTTTCCCCATAATTGGAAACTGGGGCAGAATTTTGAGGAGGACCCTCAAAATTCTGAAGCAAGCAGCAGGCCAGAAGCATTCACCCAGCCAACTGGGGCAGAATTTTGAGGACCCTCAAAATTCCGAATCAAGTTCAGCCAGTCGGCACGAACAGCAGTCAGAGACGTCCATCAAGAAAATTGGGGCAGAAGGAGAGGTTGCAATGTCTCGAACCGTGTCATTTCGTCGGTTCATCTAAAATTATTTTAGATTATATATTATACTTTTACAAAATCATGCATATTTATCGAAACAACTTGTTTAGAGAGCGCTACCCCAATGATGCGAACAGTATCGTGATCAAGTAGACGAGCCAAGTAGAGCCAGCAGGAATGCGAACTAACCTTCCCCTTTACAAAACTCACGATATTTCTTTGAGTGAAGGCACAAATTATAGAAGCCCCAAAACATATTATCCTCTCAAAGGACAGACATCGTTCCTCAAACTCATCGCACACGCCAACATTTATTATCAGCACAAACGATACTTCATCATCGCAATGCTCTACTGCAATTAAACGCCAGCTAAGAATTCATGTTGTCCTTCCTTTAAATCTTGCATAAGGCTACCATTCTTTCTTCCGAGGTTAAGCACTGCCTCCATCTGCATTTTTATTTCCTGCATTGCATAAGGCTACCATTCTTTCTTCCGAGGTTAAGCACTGCCTCCATCTGCATTTTTATTTCCTGCATTGCATAAGGCTACCATTCTGCCTTCCGAGACTAAGCATTATCTCTATCTGCATTTTATTTCCCGCATTGCATAAGGCTACCATTCTGCCTTCTGAGACTAAGCATTGTCTCTATCTGTATTTTTATTTCCTGCATTGCATAAGGCTACCATTCTACCTTCCGAGACTAAGCACTGTCTCCATCTGTATTTTTATTTCCCGCATTGCATAAGGCTACCATTCCGCCTTCCGAGACTAAGCATTGTCTCTATCTGCATTTTATTTATCGCACTTCATAAGGCTACCATTCTGCGGTCCGAGGTTAAGCTTTTCCTCCATATGCATTTTTATTTCCCTCATTGCATAAGGCTACCATTGTGCCTTCCGGGGGCTAAAATGTTGCCTCCCATTTACCTTTTAAAGCAACCATCGTCTCTGTCATTATCTACCTTGTTTCTTGCCGGGCTAAGCTCTGCCCTTTTAATTCACAATACTAAGCTTTGTACTATTGCTCTACTTCTCTGCACCTTGCTGTTCTATTCTTACTCCTAACTGGTATGTTTCTAGTTTAAGTTTATAGCATCCAACTCAACATGTTTCTGTTTGTATTGAAGTTTTAATTATGGTTCTATTGTTTGCCTAGCAGCTAGTGTGTTTGTCTTACCCCTATGACCTCTCTTTCCTTCTGTGTTCAGCATGTCTACTTGTCTATGTGATTACCCTTGCCCTTTAGTCTAACATGTCTATTGCTTTCCCTGTTTCCATCATGAATCTGCCTGACTCCCAACACTATGAGCATGCACCCTCTAATACTTAGTTATTATGTAAATCCGAATCCTGGACCTAATATGTGACTCTGTTTGACACCCATCAATCTGATGTTGTTAGATTCCTGATATGAACATTTTGTGATAACTAGGCTGTGATTATTTAAACCATATAGCACTATCTAAGGACTATTTGTGTGCAAGTCTGCCTCTATTCTGTGAATTATTTGTCCCCCAGTCCCCCAATCCCTATTTGTGTTTTCTTCTTAAACCATATATGTTCTGGGTTGCTAATTGTCCTGTTTCTTTCTTCTGCAAAACCAGTTTTCATAAAACAAACTCTCATGTTGTTCTCTGAAGCTATTTTTTTAAACAGTTATTTCCAAAAGCTACTTTTCAAACTCAACTCTTTTCTAAACTATAGACACATCTCACTACTCGTAGCTCTAAGTTCAGCCCCCTTAGTGTAAGCACTGCCTTGGGGACCATTTGAGTACCCATTGAACTCTGATACACAAGGCTGGCATTCCACACTGCACTTACTCATTCCTGGCTAGGGTACTTGGGTGTGAGCACTGTCTGGGGTCTTCTGAGATTGTTAGGAACTCTGACGCACCTGGGTTACAAAAGGTCATGGCGTATGGCATTGTTGTATGTGAGGACTTGGGCCTACTATTAGGCCTTCTATAGTGTAACTTCTTAATTTCCTTATTTATGGAGTTTGTGCAAGGCTGGTCTGTAATGATTAATTGTAAAAACAGTTATGGGCTGGATAGTGAAATGGGCGGGGTTGTGCATGCTTAGTATAATTATGGGTAGAAACCATTCTATAAGATTTATTTTGTATATGTGTGCAGGAGTTATCATGCTTATGAATGCTTGCCATGGATGCATTAGAAAACATGTTTTAGGCCTGTTTATCTCAGCATCTTTACCATACTCATGCCTCACTTAGAAATCTTGTTCGTAGTTAAATAACTATAAAACGATTGTTATAATGTTGTTGTTTCTGCATCTTCATGATCACCATGTCTAGAAATCCTGTTTTAGGTTAAAAACATTAATCGTCAATATTTGCATTAGAGATCATGTTACCCTAGGAATTCATTCTCAGNTGCTCATATTACCTATGCCAAACTCATGTGTTAAGGACATACTGCTATTTGCATTAGAAATCATGTGCTAGGTTCAACAACTTAACTACGCTTCTGTATTTCCTGTTTCGAGTCAAAAGATGTGTTAATAAGTAAATTCCGCCTTAAAATAATAATAGATTCTGATTTCTGAAAACGTTTGTGCATTTAGAAAAGCATGCGTAGGTTTGCATCATTCCACACCCTGTATGCATTTAGATATCATGTTTTGTAGGACACTACATTCACATTAGTTTAAATACTACTCATTTACCATGATTAAGTCTAAACATGATAACTGGAGTTTGTTAAACCCGCATAGGCAAGCCTTAGGCATTAAGTTTATTAAAACTGGGAAAATTGTCTCTTTGTATCGTTTGGCTAATTACATATCAGAATTCATAGTCTAGAACTGGTAAAAAGATTTCTTCTGAAACTCAGTAATTAGACTGCCCCATTATTGTATTCTCACTTAGATATCCTGCCTTAGGTTCTGAAATGCAAAGACCTCTTTGTGTTTGAGTCGTGCTAGTTATGTGTATTAATTTGTGAAGGGATTCATGAGCCTCATATCTTCTCATGTGTGTCCCCTATACTTGCAGTCCTAAATGTTTTTATTTGTCGCTTAGAATTTGTCCTTTGAACCTAGGGGTTCTGCGTAGTACCTACCCTTTAGGATAATAGTCCTAACTTCCTCCAGGATTGATAAGATGGGACGGGTAATAGCACGCAATAGAATCCGTGACCAACATACGATTTAATTACCTTCACGGGGTGGGAAGGGTAGAATATGGATATGATGACCAGTGCGCTAATACCACGTGTAGCCCCTCTTCGAGGAGTGATTACCGGGTATTGCATTGATGTGATCCGTATTACTTTAAACCTAGGATATTTTCTCAAATGTTTACTTCTAATTTCTTTTAAACTTCCAATAAAACTTCTATAATTGTTTGAAATCCCTTCTTATGTGAGCCTTGCTTGTTATTTGCTTATTGTCTGAATTCACGAAACCATTTGGCCAGGACCCACATTTGTGGATCCCGAGGGGTGCCTAACACCTTCCCCTTGGGATAACTTCAAGCCCTTACCCAATCTGTGGTAATGCAAACTAGTTCATGAGTTAACTACTCAGGTGCCCTAACGCACCATAAAATCGTTAGGTGGAGACTCTTCCTTTAACTTCTTCCTTCCAAAAGAGTTTGTCCCAAAAATGTCAAGAACCTGATCTCCGCGAGGAAAGAAGGGGCGCGACAAATTACTCGGACCTAACCAAATGGAATTTGTGATGAAAGAATTCCACGAAGGACACTGTGTAAATCACTCAGGGGCGAGATCCTTAGTGAAAACCCTAATCAGATATGGATACTATTGGCCTAAGATGGAAGAAGAAACCGAGAACTTCGTATCCAAATGCGACAGGTGCCAAAGGTTTGCCAATAACATGCATCGACCAGCGGAATTATTGCATCCAATAGTATCCCCATGGCCTTTCATAAATGGGGTATGGACATAGTGGGACCTCTTCCCACAGCTAAAGGACAGGTACAGATTTTGCTCATGCTAACCGACTATTTTACAAAATGGGCAGAGGCAGAAGCGTTCAAACTAGTGTGAGAAAAGGAAGTTAAAATGGCCCACAATTCATAGGCTTGCAAATCATAGAATTCTTCGAAAGCTGGCAAATCAAGCGGATCACTTCAACGCCATAA
>ML496024.1:0-21549 GCA_005239535.1 Nicotiana rustica | reverse complement strand
AAACCAAGTTGATATATATATATATATATATATATATATTCTTCTATTTAAACATAGGAGCAAATATTATATTCTAAAAATGTGAATATTTTTGTTGTTTTTGATTTTCTTAAATAAAACCTATTAAGAGTAAGATAAAAAATTAAAATATTAAGATTAGACCTAGAATTAATATTTACAGCAAAATAGTGTAGAATTTGGATGTGGTCAAAAATTAGTTGTTCACACCAGTAGATAGAGTGAAACATCAGCTTGGTTGGTAAGCTCCATTTCCTCGGAGTTACTAGGTCTAAACCTTGGAGTCCATTTTATAAATACATGTTTGATGGATAGGTCGAGGCCCTGTCCCGACCATGATACAATTCAAGTATCTTTATAGGCTTGTAACGAGTCTTGTATATTTTGTATATCAGTATTGTGCCCTTGCCAACTCTATGTACATGCTAGATTGGTATTTCTGGTTGTAGACATTCATGGTGGCCTCGTCGGCCTTGATTGATATTGTCAGCTCGCAGATAGGCTTAGTCAGCCTAAGTTTAGGGTTACCCCTCCAAAGTTCACAGTTACAGAGTGGTGCGCTCAGTCCAAATATGACACCGAGTGCGTGTCACGCCTCCCAAGGTTTTGGGCGTTACAAACTTAGTATTAGAACAGTCTATCCTAGGGAGTCTACAGGTCGTGTCTAGTAGAGCCTTGTTTACAGATGTGTTGTGCACCACATTATATAAATAGGAAGTTACAAGGCACTTAGGTGTCTGTTACCCTTCTTTCAAATTCAAATCGTGCTATAGAGTTGAGTCATAAGAGTGTGAGTCAAGACTTATTTTTGCTAATGATACAGAGATGTTTGCAATTAGAAATATTATAGCTAATTAGAGGGATAATACATCAACATGTAAGGGCACTAATAGAGAGAAATTTCTTGATGGTGTGGCCCTATTTGAGGCCCTATTAGATCGTGCATACCAAATGTGCAGATTTCCAGCTTAAGACCCTAAGGTGGGAATATCAAACACACCTCGCGAATAGCAGGCCATGGAGTATCAGAAGGTAAAAGTATAAGTTTCAACATGTAACAAAAGCAAGGTGAAGGAGGGTACGAGGTACTCAGTTAGTGGAGATTAATAGTATTTATAATTCAAGCAAAGAGATATAAGCATTTTGAGTTACCTTCAACAGTAATAGAGGTATGTACAATTGGCCACACTCATCTCAGTTAATCCATATGGGAGCTAACAGATATAGTTTAAGAGAAGGATGGGATATCAGGATCCAACTGGGTTTAGATTAAACCAAAATGGTGGATGCATTGTTAGCGCTAGCTGACATTTCTGAAGGATATTGCAAACGTGGCAATAGTTCTCCTTGTGAGACACCCTGATGGTGCACTCTAGAATAGTAAATTTAGATATGAATACTAGAATGTTTAGAAAATTCAGAAGATAGGCACTGGAATCCTTGAAGGGATAAATATTTACCTTAGCATGGCTCTCGTCCCTAGTAAAGAGAGAATGTTGTGATCCGAAGAGCCAGTGGATGGAGCAAGGGAATCTAAAAGCGAAAGAATATTTGTTGAGGTTTTCAGAACAAGGTAACAGACAGAAAAATTAGTAGGAGAATAAGAAAAGAGTAAATGAAACATTATGAGTAAGATGTGATAAATGGGTGATAAATCAAAATATGACAAGATGATCGAGTCTATAGTCAAGTGAAGGAAAAGACAAGAAGAGACAAGCCTTAAGACTATAAAGAGTATAAGCCATAAAGTCATATCCTCATTTCGAGAAATGAGATGGTGAATCCAACATGAATACCAGAAAGCTAAGTTAGAACCCCCTCCCCCCCCAACCCCCGCCGAATAATAGAAATCAGTATGGGCTAGTGAACAGGATAGACTGAACATGAATTAGGGATCAGAAGATTTGATAATAGTCGACATCGTGAGAATTTCAGAGATTTTGTTCCGGCAATAATAGAATGGACAAAAGAAGAATAACCTGTAAAGGTCATTAAGGGAGACGCTACCCTAAAGCAAGCACTGTGAGCAGAGTTAAGTGTAAGGGACTAAGTGTGCCTGTTACACTAGGTGTCACCCTCGTGCGTAAGAAATTCAATTATCCTTGATGCAGAAGGGTTATTGCAAAGCGGTAAGAGTGAGTGAAGATGTGAAAAGACGCCAAAGATGAGAGGCAAAAATGTATATGTAACTATGGAATAATAAAGGAAGAATGCAATAAAAAGGTGAAAGTAATGAGATTGCATTTATTCAAATCGTACAGATATGTTATGACTCCATAAAATTATGTAAGAACGATGCCAATGAGAGGCAGTAAGGGTTCCCAGCCAGGATTATATTGATAATAAGTGTAATTGGACACTTTACATAAGGAGTCAATTCGAGAGGTGAGTAGAGACAAAGGAAATAACCCAAGAGAGATTATGTGGAATATAGATTGGAGAATTGACCAACGAGTAGTTAGTAGCTGATTCAGGAAGAGTCTAGTTATGGATAGACAAGAGGTCACGGATAAATCAGCTGATCGTGCAAGATAATCAGATGTCGCAGATACGACATCGCAATCCTTGATAAATATTCAGATAGGAATTGGGGTAGTTAAAGGTACCGTATCAGTGTTATGGAAATAAAAGAAAAAATGCCAATAGGGATACAATCCAAATTTGGGTTCAGAAGTAAACTTATGAGCACAAGGGAACGGAGGTAAGTAACTAAGGATAATTATAGGCGAGTAACAACATCAAAAATTTTGTCAGGTACATAATGTAATAAGCTCTAGTTTTACAACAGTTAGAGGGCTCCCCTATGTACTATAACGAAAGACAAGATGAGGAAATAAGGAAGAAGGCTTCAACCTAAGCATAATAACCTGAATAAGAAATGATCTTGTAACAACGGTCACACTACAACATTTGTAAGCACTACATGAGAAAGTAGCACCTGTCATGACTAAAGAACGGGAAGTAAAATCAAAAGTAATATTCGAGATCGTAGGAGTTGCACACAAATTTTAGCATGCCTGGGAACTAAGATAAGCCAAGTATTCACGCAACAAGTGGCAGAAAGACCAGAAAAGTAAGTGCTTACGTTTAAAGAAAGTTGAGAAGGAATGAAAGGAATTATTTGATCAATGACCAAGAGTTAGTTACTTTATGAACACACTTAAGGTTTCAGAGTATTATCCATGCAACATATATATTGACATTCATACAGCTATAGAAGACTCCGGTATAAGTTAAACGAAAGAATAAAGTCCATGTCACAGACAAAGTTTGAATTGTTAAAAGATTATGACATGGATATTCCATAGCGTCCACGGAAGACTAAATTAATAACTAATACCTTGAGCCACAGATTTGAAGACAACTTAAGCCTACACAAAGGTTGAGAGAGAAGAGGAAACTCGAGAAGCTAAGTAAATTAGGAGTTCGATTATTAAACCCGAATAATTATAAAGATCATGACTTAGAACATTGCAGAATCACTCTTAATAGCAGAGGTACAAGAGAGATAGTACAACAGCCATATACTATAACAACTCTACGATAAAGCTAGTTAGAGGAGTACCAGCCTTATAAGAAGTCATAACGAAGCTCCCGCTGGATTGTGTATGCACCTGAGGTGCAAGTAGTATAGTAGAGCTTTAAGATGTGGATGTGAAGTCAACCTATGTGGAGGGAGGTTATGAAAGTGAAAGAAGGTACGATGTGAGATTTAAAGGTAAGTAAGGTAATGGTAAATAACGTACGGGATACTCAAGTGCAGAAGGTTGTGAATAGTCTAGACATCATATGGAGGGCTAGAAGCATCGTGATTTAGTATCCAGAAATGATAGTGGTGTAGTTAGTAGCATATCTCCAATCCTATGGTTTCTAGGTTGCGATAGGTCTAGTTAAGAGATTAAAGAAGATTTAGAGATGACGTAATGTCTCTCTTGAGGTTCCAAAATAACATAAGGAAATCTTAAGTTCTAGCAAGTTAAAGGAAGGTTTCGAGTAGTATAGAAAGATATGTGTAGGCCGCAAGCTAAAGTATGGTAGATCAACTGTAACGACCCGGCCGGTCGTTCTGAGAGTTTAGCCCCATTTCCCCCATTTTTGCATTTGTCATATATTTCTAGCCTATTTTTGTTGTGTTGGGTCAGTTGGTTTGGGTCTGGAGTGGTCATGGTGAGAATTGAGGCATTTAGTCTCTCAAGGTAGCCTAATAGTTGAGAAAGTCAACTTATAGTTGACTTATTGGTGAACGACCTCGGAATGCGGATTTTATGGCTTGGATGATTTCGTTAGGTGAATTGGGACTTAGGAGTGTGTTCAGAATGGAGTTTTGATGTCCGGTGTAGAATTAGGCTTGAATTGGCAAAAGTTAGTTCTTGGTGATTTCCGGTCGGTAGTGGAAAATAGGCTATCGGGGTCGGAATGGAATTCTGGAAGTTGGAACAGGTCCATAATGTCATTTTGAGTATGTGAACAAAATTTCAGGTCAATCGGAGGTGTTTTGGTTGGTTTTGGCATAGTTGGCGAAATTTGGAAGTTTCAATGTTCATAGGCTTGAATTTGTTGTGATTTTGGTGTTTTTGCGTTGTTTTCTGTGTTTCGAAGGCTCGACTAAGTTTGAATGATGTTATTGGTTATGTTGGTATGTTTGGTTGAGATCCCGAAGGCCTCGGGTGTGTTTCGGGTGGTTAACGGACCAAATGTTGGCTTGAAAACTAGGCAGATTTTTGCTGGTGTGAGTTTCTGGTTTCTTTTTACGCGATCGCGGAAGGGTGTATGCGATCGCGTAGACCTAGCTTGGGATGGCAAGATTTTTGTTATATGTGATTGCATGGTGGAGTTCACGATCGTGTGAGTGTGAGGTTGTTGTGCAGTGGGATCACGTGGTGTTGTTCGCGTTCGCATAGAGTTAAAGGGCGCGTGAGTAGGCTGAGCCGTTGTTCTTTGCAATCGCGTAGAGTGGTTTGCGATCGCGTGGGTTTATGTCCTACTGATCGCGATCACGTGTGGATGTCTGCGATCGTGTAGTGTAATTTGATGGGGCAGCAGATTTGTTCTTCGTGATCGCGTGGGAGCTTCCACGATAGCAGTGAAGAAAGAGGCCTGGGCAGTCAGTTTTAAGTTCTATTTCGGGGTTTCTTGTCCATAACTTGTTTTTCCATTAGAGAGCTCGGGGAAAGGACATTTTGGACGAGCTTTTCAGCGGTGTTCTTGTGGTAAGTATTCTTCAATCATTTTTGGTTCAATTTCATGAATTTGTCTTGATTTTCACCATGCAATTTGAGGAATTACAGTAGAAAAGTTTGAAAAAATGGGAGGAAAATTTGGAAAATTCTTTTGGTGTTTGGAGTGGGACATTGAGGTTGGATTTTGGTAAATTTGGTATGGGTAGACTCGTAAGGCAATGAGGATTTTAGTGATGCAAATTTCATCGAATTCCGAGACATGGGCTCGGGGTTCGGGTTTGGCCGAATTTCGAGATTCTTGTATAATTTGATAGTCTTCGATTGGGTTGTGTTCCCTTGGTATATATTGATGATATTAAACTGGTTTTGGATAGATTCAGAGCAATCGGGAGCCAATTTGAGGGGCAATAGCATAGCGGACTAGTGTTGTGGCCTGGTAGAGGTAAGTAATGGTTATAAATCTTGTCCTGAGGGTATGAAACCTCGTACTACATATTTCTCACTGATTTTAGAATGGCGCAAATGTCGGATGACGAGTATGTGGCGCGCACTAATTTTTGGATTGGACTAGGTCCTCTCCGCGGCAACTAATGAGTTGCATGTTTTACTCAAAACCTTATGATAAATTATGTTCTAAGGATTGTTGAAATATTTGGGCTATAAGTTGTGTTTGGGGCCTTGTGCAGATCTGTTTAGACCCCTTGGGGGCTTTTTACTGCTGTTTTCCTCACTATGTATTGATGATTTCACTGAGCCGCATTGTGCTTACTGTTTTCGAAACTCAACCTGATTTACTCTACTTGAGATTTAAAAATGATGATTTGGATCGAGTACCGTGTTTTACTAATTTGCCCGAGGGGCTTTTTGAGTGGTCCTGTTGAGTGAGGCTGAGGGCCTGATTGTGAGGATATGATACACCACGAGGTGGCTTAATATTAGCGTTTGGGCTGAAGGAGCCCCTTCGGAGTCTGCACACACCCTCAGCGAGTGCCGAGTGACGAGTGATTGGGAGGCATCAGTGACTGTGAGGTGCTGAGTGACTGATTATGAGTGACTGTGAGGCATGCCCGAGGGGCTAATTATGATACATGTTTTTGCCCGAGGGGCTACTTATAATTTTACTACTTTCACCCTGATCTTATGAAACATGTTTTGCCCGAGGGGCCTCTATATGATTCATTTCATTTTCATACTAAATCTTTCGGTTTGAAGTTGTTGAAAATATACATTCTTCAAAGGATTTTTCTGAAGTTGGTTTTAAGGCATGATAATTTCATATATCTATGATATACTGTTGGAAAGAAAGGTTGTGCATCTTGTAACTTGATGACATTGAATTTATGTGTTTCTTGCTGCTCAGACCTGATTTATTTTTATTACTACTGAGTTGGTGTACTCACATTACTCCCTGCACCTTGTGTGCAGATCCAAGTGTTAGGGCAGGGTGAGCTGTCTATCTGTTCCAGAGATTCTTGGAGGTTTGCGAGGTAGTTGCTCGCTTCTGCAGTCCTGCTCCCTCTCCTGCTTACTATTATAGAATTTATTTTCGTTTGAGTTGTATATTTTATGTAGATTCTCATGACCAATGACTCCGGGTTCTCGGGGGGTTGTATTTAATATTCAGTATAGCTTTAGCTGTTTTATAAATGTTTAAAGGAAACCTTTATGAGTAATCAGTATAGTAAAGATGTAAATGGAAGCTTATTATGATTCGAATGTAGTTTTGGCTGGCCTAGTTCCACGATAGGCGCCATCACGACTGACCTAGATTTGGGGTCGTGACAGTTTGGTATCAGAGCGCTAGGTTACATAGGACTCACGGGTCATGAGTAGGTTTAGTAGAGTCTTGCGAATCGGTACGGAGACGTCTGTACTTATCTTTGAGAGGCTACGGAACCCTTAGGAAAATCTCACATTTTTTAAATTCTTGTCGTGCGAATACATTGTATTCAGCTAAGAGCGTAACTCTTGAATTCCTTCCATGTATTCGAACGCGCGCGAGAGCGCTTGGTATCAGCTGTGCATTGACGGCTTGTGGCTTCCATGGATGAGATGTGATTTTGGCATATTGGTAATGGGCCAGTCTGGAGGACTTGAGGCCGAATTTATTTTGTGGCTTGATTGCTGAGATTTTCATTGTGTGGGCACATGTAATTGGGGACTTGTATGTCCGTTTGTGTTCTTATGAGAATTGGTGACTAGATGCCTATGTGGTGGGCATAATTTGATGGTTAGATGTGTTCAGACTGTGATTTGGGACAAAATGGTTGGCTGGAAATGTGGCAAGATTTATTGAGTGTTTGATTTCTGTCTCGATTTGGTATATGGCCTTGAGTTGTGAGTATGTTGGAAGACCTCTCATGTTGTGTAGTTGTGGAGTGAAACGGCTTTTTCTGTTGGGTTATAAGTTCCTGGTGATGTCTTTTGAGCTGATCATTTGCCTCAGTAACGTTCATGTATTTGATTAACAGTGTATTCTAGCCGTATTAGCACTCCTTGTTATTGTATTCATCGATGGCGTCCTGGCATATTCGCGTAGCCAGGAGTAGCATACTCAATATCTGAGGATGGCATTATAAGGATTCAGGGAGGAAAGGCTCTATGACAATTCTCCGAGTGTGAATTTTGGCTCGGTTCAGTAGCATTCTTGGGACACGTGGTGTCCAGTAAGGGTATCCATGTGGTCAGGCACATGTGGTAGAGCTTCCAGAAGCTCGAGATTTTTGTGACCACCGCTCCAGTGCTAGTTCTGCCATCAGCTTCAGGTTTTTACCGCGTATTGTGGTGCCTCGAGGGTAGGCGTTGGTTGTGTTCAGATGCAGGAAGGTGTAGTGATTGTGTGATAGTTCTGGTCTGCAGAAGTGTATGGAGAGATAGAAGTTGAGGCTAAGCGGGCAGGGGTATCTCCTGCGGGTTGTCCTAGGGTGTGTGGTCCCTATGTAGTTCTGTAATAAGTTCTCTACTACCAGTAAATGATATAGGTTGTAATTGGAGTTTAGATCGCTTGTGGAAGTTGGCGTGACTATTGAAATGGTGAATGCAAGATTTGCAGAGGACTTGAGCTGTTAGACGGATGATGATTATTATGGGCATTGTGGATTATTGTTTGTCTTGATCGTTGGCTTTGAGACAAGTGGGGGAATCTGTTAATTCTAAGTTGATTGCATGATTATGTGTGGTATTGGTTTCAGTTCGAGGTATATTGTTAAATCATTTATGACCTGCAGGTGTGGGGTTTGAGAATGTCACGAGTAATGGAAATTTCTTCGATATAGGTTGCAATGTACTTTGTTGGGTAATTGGTTTCTATTGAATGATTTAGTAGAAGTTGTAAAAGGTGTAGTGTGTGCAGTGTATGAATTTACTTGTGGCTTCAAGTGAGTGGATTAATGTCCTAGTATGTTAGTGTGCAAACGGGTCAGGTCTATTATATCTAATTGGTTGGTGTGATTGAGATTTACGTTAGAGGGTTTCAAGACTTGTGGCATATCTACATCATCACGGGTTCTATATATCAGTATCATGAAGGTGAAGGTAATGGCTATAGATTTGCAGGAAGTCTCTGCAGGGTAAGTATTTTGAATGTGGTACTTTTGCGGATATTTGAGAGAGTATTCGGCGGTTATGAGCCTTCGGCGGTATGGTTTTATGCTTGGGCCGCGTGTGGTGAGTCTGGGTTGAAAATTGTGGTATTATGGCGGGGAGAAGTATCAATTTGAAGGTAAGTCAGAAGGAACTTGGGTAAATAGGGCAACTTGGTAGTAGGTCGGATCGACATGGTAAAGGATACGATTAGTTATTGGGTGTTCATGAGGTGACGAGTTTTTCGGGTGTTTCTTAGCAATGCTCTTGGATTTGTGGTGGCCTGTGTAGTTTGGTTGAGTTAGAAGAATTCAGTCGTGATGGTTTGGTGTTGCGCAAATGGGATTTCGGATAGTTCCGGGTGGTTTCTACCGCGGGAGGGTACATATTTTCTTGTGATGTGTAGTGAATTTGTTTCTAAATGGGATCCAATAGGAGTTTTTGGCTAGTTGGGTACATAGTTGCTTGTGGCTCAGAAGGGGCCATGGAGTTCCCGTATTTTTCCTAGGTTGGCATAGCGTGTTCGGTATGTTGGATAGAGCTAAGATTTGCATATGTGAGGTCACGATTTGGTTCTGGAAGGAAGGTCATAAATTCTTAGGCAGCATGGGAAATTTCAGATGTCTAGGTAGATGATATCACTAATTGGTGCGACTTGATAAGGGTATATATTTCAGAAAGAGCAATGTGTTTGAGTTAAGGGTACTTCATTGGTATCGCGATGCCCTATTGTTGGATCGACTGTTGATATTCAAGGTTGCTTGGTAAAGGAAACAATTATAGGGGTATCCCTCGTGGAATGAGTGAGTATTTGGGATGTGTTATGTATTCGAGCGGTGGAGTTGTGATCAGATATGGTAATCCGTACGTTTCATGGACTTCGAGACTGAGAGTTCTCATAAACAGGATATTTTGTGGTAGTGAATTGTGAAGATGTGAGCTGAGCTAGTCAGATGTTAGTATGTACCATGATTCCGTCATTGTGAACTTTTCGGTAAGTCATCTATCTATTATGGGTGATCAGAGTTAATTTAGCGTCACTGGTAGGCTAATATGGGTGTGTGTTCTGCACCGGGTCGGAATTGTTGGCTCCGAGATTCTATTATTGAGAAATGTACCATTCGATTGTGATTGAGTTTATTCATGTCCTAGAGTGATCTATGAGTTACCCTTCGGTATTGCGAGGAGTGGTGATCATTGGTTATATGCACATACAGTGCGGTTCTAATTGGGCTTTATAGTTAGATTTGAGTAAGGTAAGTAATTGGGTGTTGCGGGATTGAGACGTGTTGGTTATATACCTTCTGTTTCGGGTGGCATGCTATCGTCCGGTTTCCCCCATGGTTATGGCAATGCACTTTAAGTACTTGATGTCGAATTTTGAATGGTTATTGATTTTGGGGAAGGTGTCTTGAAGTAGTTCAAGTGGACCAGCGTTGGATGAGATCGTGCAGTGTAGCGGAGTTATGTAGGGGTATGACCTTGTGTATTGGATACACGTGTTTTTGATTTTTACGGTGTGTGCCAGGCTGTTAGTATGATATGGTGATGGTAATTGTTAATGGCAGGATAGTCCTCTCGTGTAGATCTTTTATATAATTTGATTACATTGGGAAGTTGCTGTTAAGTGCACAAGTCGCACAGGTTTTGGCTTCGAATTGTATCGATGTGTCATGTTATCAGGGTGGTCGTGATGGATGAGAAGAGGTCATGGGACCTAGAATGAACATTTTCAGAATTTTCTACAGCATAGTTGGGAGGATAAATATCGGGAGTCGGCTTAGAAATCTGTCATAATTCCTGTTTGGGAAGGGGGAGTTTCATGTCTGGCTGATCGGACGAATGGTTGTTAGTTCTACGTGCTTCTTTCATCATCGGCAGTATATGGAACTGTTAGAGCGAGGCATTTCTTGATAAGAGGTTATGTACCGGTATTGGGTTGTTCTGAGCAGTTATTGTGGTTAAGAGCTATCGCTATGAGTGTTTGAGTCACACGGTGTATTATGTGATTTCATCTTGGGTGCTATATGGCTTGATTCAGCATGTTCAGACTTGTTCAGTTTATAGTTATGGAAATTATGATCTTGTATATTATTTCAGAAATGGGAATTTGGTTCTAAGGTTTATGGGCCCGATTTGGATTTCGAAATTTCAACAGTATTGTGCTATTGGACCTATATGGGATAGGGTGACGTGGGATCACCCCCGGGTATGTGCATGGTAAGCTACATAATAGTTTGATGGTGTTGGAGAACAACTCTTTGCACATTCGAGGACAAACGTATGTTTAAGTGGGGGAGGATGTAACGAACTTGTCGGTCGTTCCGAGAGTTTAGCCCCCTTTTCCCCATTTCCCCCATTTCTGCATTTGTCATTTATTTCTAGCCTATTTTGGTTGTGTTGGGTCTGTTGGTTTGGGTCTGGAGTGGTCATGGTGAGAATTGAGGCATTTAGTCTCTCAAGGTAGCCTAATAGTTTAGAAAGTCAACTGAGAGTTGACTTATTGGTGAACGACCTCGGAATGCAAATTTTATGGCTCGGATGGTTTCGTTAGGTGAATTGGGACTTAGGAGTGTGTTCGGAATGGATTTTTGATGTCCGGTGTAGAATTAGGCTTGAATTGGCGAAAATTAGTTTTTGGCGATTTCCGGTCGGCAGTGGAAAATGGGCTATCAGGGTTGGAATGGAACTCCGGAAGTTGGAACAGGTCTGTAATGTCATTTTGAGTATATGTGAAAAATTTCAGGTCAATCGGAGGTGTTTTGGTTGGTTTCGGCGTAGTTGGCGAAATTTGGAAGTTCCAAAGTTCATAGGCTTGAATTTGATGTGATTTTGGTGTTTTTGCGTTGTTTTTTATGTTTCGAAGGATCGACTAAGTTTGAATGATGTTATGGGTTATGTTGGTATGTTTGGTTGAGGTCCCGAGGACCTCGGGTGTGTTTCGGGTGGTTAACGGACCAACTCTTGGCTTGAAAATTGGGCAGATTTTTGCTGGTGTGAGTTTCTGGTTTCCTTCTATGCAATCGCAGAAGGGTGTTTGCGATCGCATAGACCTAGCTGGGGATGGCAGGATTTTTGTTATATGCGATCGCGTGGTGAAGGTCATGATCGCGTGAGTCTGAGGTTGTTGTGCAGTAAGATTGCGCGGTGTTGTTCGCATAGAGTTAACGGGCGCGTGAGTGGGCTGAGCCGTTGTTCTTCGCGATCGCGTAGAGTGGTTTGTGATCGTGTGGGTTTATGTCCTGCTGAATCGCGATCGCGTGTGGATGTCTGCGATCGCGTAGTGTAATTTGATGGGACAGCAGATTTTGTTCTTCGCGATCGTGTGGGAGCTTCCGCGATCGCAGTGAAGAAAGAGGCCTGGGCAGTCAGTTTTACGTTCAATATCGGGGGTGCTTGGCCATAACTTGTTTTTCCATTAGAGAGCTCGGGAAAGGGACATTTTGGACGAGCTTTTCAACGGGGTTCTTGTGGTAAGTATTCTTCAATCATTTTTTGTTCAATTTCATGAATTTGTCTTGATTTTCACCATGCAATTTGAGGAATTAAAGTAGCAAAGTTGGGGAAAATGGGAGGAAAATTTGGAAAATTCTTTTGGTGTTTTGAGTGGGTAATTGAGGTTGAATTTTGGTAAATTTGGTATGGGTAGACTCGTAAGGAATGAGGATTCTAGTGATGCAAATTTCATCGAATTAGGGACGTGGGCCCGGGGTTCGAGTTTGGCCAAATTTCGAGATTCTTGTATAATTTGATAGTCTTCGATTGGGTTGTGTTCCCTTGGTATATATTGATGATGTTAAACTGGTTTTGGCTAGATTCAGAGCAATCGGGAGACAATTTGAGGGTCAAGAGCATAACGGACTAATGTTGTGGCCAGGTAGAGGTAAGTAATGGTTATAAATCCTGTCCTGAGGGTATGAAACCCCGGACTACATATTTCTCACTGATTTTAGATGGCGCACATGTTGGATGACGAGTATGTGGCGCGCACTGATTTTTGGATTGGACTAGGTCCTCTCCGCGGCAACTAATGAGTTGCATGTTTTACTCAAAACCTTATGATAAATTAGGTTCTAAAGATTGTTGAAATATTTGGGCTGTAAGCCGTGTTTGGGGCCTTGTGCAGATCTGTTTAGACCCCTTGGGGGATTTTTACTACTGTTTTCCTCACTATGTATTGATGATTTCACTGAGCCGCATTGTGCTTACCGTTTTCGAAACTCAGCCTAATTTACACTACTTGATATTTAAAAATGATGTTTTGGGTCGAGTACCGTGTTTTACTGATTTGCCCGAGGGGCTTTTTGAGTCATCCTGTTGAGTGACGCTGAGGGCCTGATTGTGAGGATATGATACTCCACGATGTGGCTTGATATTAGCGCTTGGGCTGAAGGATCCCCTCCGGAGTCTGCACACACCCCCAGCGAGTGTCGAGTGCTGAGTGCCGAGTGCCGAGTGACGAGTGATTGGGAGGCATGAGTGACTGTGAGATGCTGAGTAACTGATTATGAGTGACTGTGAGGCATGCCCGAGGGGCTGCTTATGATACATATTTTTTCCCGAGGGGCTACTTATGAACTTTCACCCTGATCTTATGAAACATGTTTTGTCCGAAGGGCCTCTATATGATTCATTTCATTTTCATACTAAATCTTTCGATTTTTAAGTTTTTGAAAATATACATTCTTCAAAGGATTTTTCTGAAGTTGGTTTTAAGGCATGATGATTTCATATATCTATGATATACTGTTGGAAAGAAAGGATGTGCATCTTGTGATTTGATGACATTGATTTTATATGTTTCTTGCTGCTCAGACCTGATTTATTTTCATTATTACTGAGTTGGTGTACTCACATTACTCGTTGCACCTTGTGTGCAGATCCAAGTGTTAGGGCAGGGTGAGCTGTCTATCTGTTCCAGAGATTCTTGGAGGTTTGCGAGGTAGCTGCATGTGTCCGCAGTCCTGCTCTCTCTCCTGCTTACTACTCATGACAAATAACTTTAGATGTTCCCGAGGAGACGTGAGCCCTAGTTACAATGTATTACATAAGAGTTTTCAAGTTGTTAGTGGTAGATTATAGATCAACATTAAGGTGAATCAACATTAGATGGATAAAAGTTCTAAAGTATGATATGAGGTTAAGGTGTCATTCTTAAGATGAACAGTAGTGAGGAAGCATTAAATGACGTAGATTTATACATATAGGATAAGCAGCGTGAGAGTAACCTGAAGTTGTGTAGCAGACCTCAGCAATAATAAAATTGAAGTAAGTGTTATGGTATAGTATGACCTACCCAAATGTAGTAAATCCATAAGGAGGATAATCGAGGCTACAATACAAAATATAGCAATAGTTATAAGTTCGACAAAGTACCAAGAAAAGAACTTTAGCACACTTATAGATGCCTAAAGGGACAACTTGTCATAGTTCTGTATATATTCATAAAGTGAGGCCTAGAAGATTGGCTAAAAGTCGGGGAAATAGGAGAGAACAGTTGCATAGGCGCGCGTACGAGGACAAATTCTTAAGGTCCGCATGAAAGAAGGTAGCAACATTTACGAGATTTAATAATTCTGGCCACAGGTCGTGGTGTGAGAAAGAGGTCTAAGGGGGGTAATGCCCTGACTTTCGAATTTATTCGCAGAATAATTGCCTAGATAGCAAGGGTTGTATTAAAGTATTTGTAAGAGCTATAGGTTATGACACTGATAAGTGCATCAATCAACATTCGAGAATGAATATTCTAAAGGGGGAATGATGTTACACCCCATATTTTTGTACATGAGATCACATCGTAAGTCAATTGATGTAAGATCAGAAATGAGATCATATTTGAAAGTACATAAAGTAAGGTAATCATGTTACCTTGGAGGTTACAAAGTTTAAGATCATGGATAACAAGTACCAAGAGGGTTGGCAGGCTTAGAAGCTAAACGGATTGAAGAAAAGAAGTTCATTGAAAGTCGAAAAGTTGGGAATGTTATGAGTTATTTTAGTCATATCATAGTCGTTTGTTATGTTTTGAAGTCAAGCGAGTTGTGGAACAAAAGTTGCCAAAGGTCATCACAAGTTACATTCATAAATGTGTGAAAACTTAGGTCAAAATAGTTGTGTTTTTCTCCCAATATACTTGGAATTGTGGGATGATCCACCTACCAAATTGAATACTATGAGTCTAGTTTCCAATGCATTAAACTGTTTGTCAATACGATATCGGAGTTGAGAGATAATTGTTTTTTTGCGAGACTACGCAGATTGCATATGTGACAAGTAGGTGTGTCACCTACTTGCTTAAATGAATAGATCAAATACGTCCAAAAAGAGGTTAGTTGGGTCGTCCAAAGAGCCATTTTAATGTCTGGCTTTATTCATATATTCCACTCATTATAGAGCCAAAATAAATCAGAGATATACCCCAGCAAACTTCTCTCAAAAATTCAACACAAAACCCTAAATGATTTTCTCCTCTTTTCAAATTCTACTTGGAGGAAAACCTAAGGGTTGAAGAAACAATTAGGAACTGAGATCTTAACCAAATAAGGTAAGTATACTGACCTCTTTCATCCATTTTTTCTTCTAAAAAAGTAAATAAATTTGTTCTATAATTGTAAAAATCTCACGGGATGGTGATCGAAAGTTGTGTGTTCGAGTTATGCAACTTGTAGTGGACTATTTTGTGGGTTGTTTCATGTTTTTGTTGGGTTGTTTATTTTTCTACCCAACTAATATAAATATACTGACCTCTTTCATCTATTTTTTCTTCTATAAAAGTAACTAAATTCGTTCTATAATTGTAAAAACTCACGGTACGGTGATTGGAAGTCATGTGTTCGAGTTATTCAACTTGTAGTGGACTGTTTTGTGGGTTGTTTCATGTTTTTGTTAGGTTGTCTGTTTTGCTACTATTTTATGGAGTTTGGGAGGAGAAAGGGTATGCAGAAACACCACATAATGCTGGAATGGTGGGTTGTTCGTTCGTCGTTACATTTTTGGGTTGCTTGACACTATTATGGTTGTCGTTTTGTGTATGAAGTGATTGGGATGTGTGAGCTATTTTGTGGTATTTTGTGATGGATATAAGGTTGGAAAATGATGTGTACATGTTGTTATTGTTGTGTCTTTTTTATTGTTGGTGTTATGTCGAATTGGAAGGAAGTAAAGATTATAAGGGAGATGTTGCGCGTTTTATTATAAAATAAGCTTATCGTTCGTTGTGCGTTAATTATACGTCCCATAACTTAATGATAGTATTATTATCGTTGTTGTAGATTAAGATGAGATGAGACGATTTCAACGTGGTTATTAGACAGATTGTGATAAGGTATGTTAAGACTAAACCCCTCCTTCATTTTGGCATGATCTCGTAACTACATGCGTTTGATAACGAGACATAAAGAGAAGTTCATACTCATAAATTTATGTACATTATCATAGTCTTATAAGTTACAGTATTCTCCTTTATCGAGACTTTATATTCAGTTAAGTATTGTCTTCTTCCAATCAAGAGAGTAGAAGGTACATACATACATACATACATACATACATACATACATACATACATACATACATACATACATACATACATACATACATACATACATACATACATATATACATACATACATACATACATACATATATATATACATACACACACACACACGTACATATAGTATTACAGTATTTTCACCACCATCGAGCTATAATCGGTGGGCAGGCCCCTATTAGGCAACATCTGATCAGATGGTAATGTATATATTGAGCCTACTATGGCTGAGTGCCTATGAGCGAGCCTAGAATGGTCGAGCACCCATGAACGAACCTACTACGGTAGAGCAGTGATATGTGTCGAGCCTTATAGGGTCGAACAACTATTTTACTTACTATATTGGGAGACTTGAGCCAGTATAAGCAGGTACCGAGCCTTGGAGTCCATTTTATATATACAGGTTTGATAGGTAGGTCGAGGCCCTGTCCCGACCATGATATAGTTCAGTTATCTCTAGAGGCTTGTAGACGAGTCCTGCACACTTTGTATATCAGTATTATTGCCTTGCCAGCCATGTGTACATGTTAGCTTGGTATTGCTGGTTCTAGACATTCATGGTAGCCTTGTCGGCCTTGATTGGTATTATCAGCTTGCGGGTAGGCTTTTCGGCCTAAGTTGAGGGTTACCCCTCCAGAGTTCACCGTTATAAAGTGGTACGCTCGGGTAAAATATACCACTGGGTGCCGGCCACGACTCCCTAGGTTTGGGGCGTGACATTTTCTCTAAATTTTCCTAAAATAAAATTTTGAGTTTTAAACATCGATTCGGATTCGGATTTGAGTGAAATTAGCGTGGTTGGACTCGTAATTGAATGGATTATCGAAATTTGTGAATTTTATCGGGTTTCGAGGTGCGGGCTCGGGTTTGATTTTTTGGTTGACTTTGAACAATTGATTTAAAAATTCGACCTTTATCGTTTGAGTTTGTATCCTTTGACATTATTTGATGATTTTGAGTTGCTTTTGGCTAGTTTCGAGCCGTTCAGAGGTTGATTTATGCGGGATGGAATTTCTAGATTATTGATTGGCTTGCTCGGAATTTGATTTGGCTTATTCGAGGTAATAACATATCTAAACTTGGATTCGAGGGTAAATATACCTAAGAACTATGATTTTTGAGAGGAGTTGGGGTAATGCACATGATAGGTGATTGGCGCGGGTGCGTGCACCGACGTATTCATGATTTGGGTAGTTTTAGGCTATTATGTGCCTCATTTTGATCTCATGCTTCTTTGATATCATATTTTCCTCATTTATGTGACTACGTGGGATATTATTCATGCTACAAATCATGTCTAGGATACCTGCTTAATTGTTTGAGACATGATAGTGCTATTTTCCTCGTGTTGATCTATTTTATTTAGCCGGAGTTGTATTGTACAGTTACGATATTTATATCGGCATGTTATATATCTGTCTTTGAGCACTTTTGATATGTTGTCTCACATGTTATCGGTGTTTTTCCACGTGACACGTGTTTGGATTGTAATTGAGTCATATGGTGATATTCCATGTTATATAAATGTGTTATGTTTCTGTGAAATGTTTGCATATTGAGACACGAGTGAATTGATGGCTGGTGTGGGCCACAGAGTCGTACTTATATTGACATTTGGATTGGTTTGTACGCCGCAACAATTTTATTGATATCGACATGACGCATATGACAGGCCCTGTATCGAGCTAAGTTGTACTTATTTGAGGCTACATAGGCACCAGGCCCCATCACTTGGGCTAAGTGATTATGATTAGCGCTTGGGTAGGATCCGCCCCTCCAGAGTATGACATGCCAACAGTGAGTGCAGGCACAATATTTTATATACGTTCTTTGTTGATGGGCAGTTATACCAGGCACCCGTACAATACTAAGTATGATTATTTTGATGGATCCCTATTGATGTTGTTGGGGAGTTTGAGCCAGGCACCTGAAGTGTGCTAAGATTTTGTGCATTTGATGAGTTCATTGTGAAATAGAGTTCTTGACATGTAGGCATAGAGATATACCTTCTTCATGCTAGGCAGTGACATGACATTTGATTACTTGACATGTTTACCTGACGTGTAGGCATAGAGATGTACATTCCTCATGCTAGACAATGACACGATATTTGATTACTTGACATGTAGGCGTAGAGATGCATTTTTACTCATGCTAACTGGTAAATAAAAGGTCTTATCTGTTGTTGTAAAATTGGGAAAACACAGTTCTTTGATGAACTCATGTTTAACTGATTTCAGTGGTAAGATTTAGACTTGGACATTTATACTTGAAAATCATGTCTACTTTCTCGTATTTGTGAACGAGCTGAGCACTACCTATCATGAGTTATATACCTTTAATGTCTTCATTACACTGTTATGAACTGTTATTAGCTATTGGTGTTGGACTCTAACCAATTTTCGAGCTCGTCACTGCTTTCAACCTAAGATTAGGTTTGTTACTTATTGAGTACATGTGGTCGGTTTTACTCACACTTCTGTACCTTGCATGCATATTTTGGAGTTGATGTTTCTATGCATGGCAGGGGATGACATTGAATATGTACCCGCGTCCTAGTTATAATTGCCTTTTATTCTAGGTAGCTTTAGATTTGTAAATCTGTTTATGTATATTTCGAACAAATGATGTTTTTATTTCGAACAAGCTTAGTAAATTCTAAGTCTTAGAAGCTCGTGACTTGTACTACCAATCCTTGAAATTTCATATAGAAGGTTCATTTATTTTATTTATTGACTCTTAATATCCTAATTGAGTTGTGTTGTCTATCATATGGCTTACCTAGCTGGTTGAGTTAGGTGCCATCATGACTAGCTGGGTTTTTGGGTCGTGACACTTCCATTGAATATCGACATAGTATTTTTTTCCAAATCAAACTGACACAAGAACATGCATTCGCTTTAGATCAACTACTGCATCTGAGCCCTACCCTATGGCACTAAACTAGTTGATCTCTAAACGATACACTTGTAATGCGTCGCCAAGAACCATATGTTTCTTAATCTTTTTTACCATAGGGGATAAAGATGGTGACAACCTTCTTCATTTTCATATACCTCTCTTAAATTTGTTAGCAAATTTTTGGATAATAGCATTGAAAATGCCGATAATCGGGAAGTCTCTTTGGTTTGTAAGCTTTGAGTTATTCTCCAATATTTGTTGTCAATGCGTCTTATCGATTTCTTAGGAAGAAGGCTCTGCTCCACTTTTGAAACCCAACTTCACGCGAGAGGTAATGGGCGACTTTCAAGTTCTTATCATGCATTTGCTGAAAATTGTCAAAGATCTCCCCAGTATTTTGCGTTTGTGCAGCAGAATAATAATGCTTGATAAATTCTCCATAATAAAACCTCTTTTATAGATTTTTGCAAGGTGATACTTGCAAAAATCATGATGAACTGCAGAATATACTTTTTTAAAGTCATCCCTAATAGACGTATGCCGATAAGAAATAATGCACACCTCATCATTATCGGAAACTATGTGGCGCAATTGTTCAAAGAAGTAGGTCCACGGATCATAGCACTCCTTCTCAACTACATAGAATTCTAATGCAAAATTGTGATTCTCTGTATCTTGTGCCACTGCACACAACAAGAAACCTCCATACCTACCAGTTAAGAATGTCCCATCAACAACATAATCTTTATCGTATGATCAAATCCCTTAATAAAAGCTCCAACAACTACGAAAAAATATTTAAACCTATCTTTCTTGTAAACCTTCAAATCAATCTTACTTTCTTCATTCATATACATATGAACATGATGATACTCTTCTGAAAGAACATACCCTCTGACCATAGCCTTAGTTACTTCACCTGCCCTCCAATCCTTTTAATAACTAACCACATAGTGAAAATTTGAGAAAATTACATCCTTCAAATTTGATAGAGATGGGCCTTTGCCATTAATATACCTATTCTGGTAATGTGCACTAAAGAAACTCAACGATGCGTTACAACTTGAAAGATGTTATACCCCGCATAGTACTTGGCAATATAAAATCAATCAAAACTATCATACTTCACAACTTATAACTTCTACTAGCAACTCAAATCTTTGCATGTCACAGAAGTTAATTCTCTACTGCTCTTCTTTGAACGAAACGTAAAAGGGCATCTTCACAGAAGCTAGTTGAATTGTGTCATTACTTCCTTCTTTTCCTTGGACTATTTTTCTACATAAAAATATGTACCATCAAAGTGGTTGTATTGTGAAGGAGCAGATTCTAGAACTCTTTGTGGTACAATTGTCTCACTAACAATATCAGGAAGCTCTTTATCTTCGTCTGCATTTTTTGAACCATACAAGTTCATTTTGTTCTCACCAAAATCATTCAACCCATGACTAAATCCATCATTCACCATTCTTTCCTCATCTACTTCAAAAATTAGTGGTTATAGATTTGGTGGTGATGGTGCAACTGCAACATTTGAACCTTGATGAGACCTTTCAAAGGGAACTGCAACAGTTTTTTCGATCGCGTTTTTAGCCATAAATAGAAAACAAGGACTTGTACCATCAGTTTTAACATCATGAAGGTAAGAATGCAAATCATTATCATTCATAATGAATGAAAGAGGAATCTTGTCCCTCGTTGGTGCAGAGCTAAGCATATAAGTGACATTTAGGTGCCTCGACGAACATGTTAGTTTGTCACGTTTAATGACGACATCAACAACATCATTATATGTACCATTGGCATGAATACAAATAGGTATTGTCGCCTTTGTATCAAAATTCCAAGTCTAATTAGTTAGGCCCTCAATCCATTCACCAGAATAAAGACCATATACTAGTATATAATCTCCTATCAGTCTATTAAGACTGTCACACCTCCTTTTTCCGACACATGGTTGGATATGAGAGTTTTTTCCAATTTAAGTGACATTATTCGGATTTGGGATTTATTTATTAGTTTTAGAGTCGCCACCCGGATTTTTTACGGTGTTCCGGGACACCATTTATTTATCGAAATCCCAAACCGAGGAAATTTTGACTCTGTTTTGATTTGTCTGCAACCAGAAATCCGAGTAAGGAATTCTGTTAACCTGGGAGAAAGTGTTAGGCATTCCCGAATTCCGTGGTTTTATCACGGTCGCTTAACTATTAATATTTGGCCCAGTTATTTGATTATTTACATATTTTTTAAACTTATTGTGCACTTTAGCCTTTTCGCTTTTAGCCGCTTTTAATATTTATGGATTTATCTTGAAAC
>ML496023.1:0-18172 GCA_005239535.1 Nicotiana rustica | reverse complement strand
CTTATTGAGTAACAGAACATGGCAACCGTCTAGTATCAGAATAACAAAAGGGAATAAACAAGTTCACGGCGTCACCCTTCGTGCTTTACTCTCATTCTCACCAAGACAAGTGCACGGCATCACCCTTCGTTCTTTACTCTCATACTCACCAAAACAAGTGCACACCATCACCCTTCTTGCTTTACTCTCATTCTCACTAAGACAAGTGCATGACATCTCCCCCTTCATGCTTTTGANTCTTGCTTTACTCTCATTCTCACTAAGACAAGTGCATGACATCACCCCCCTTCATGCTTTTACCTCACAATATCGGCATGACATTAACCTTCTTGCTTTTAATATACATCATGGCATGACATAACCCTTCGTGCTTTTACCTCATTATCGGCACGACATTAACCTTCGTGTTTTTAATATGAATCATGGAACGACATCACTCTTCATGCTTTACACTCTTCCTTACCCAACAATAATCATAACAACGATTTGACAAGGAATCCACAGTACAAAACATAAGTTACAACATACCGGCAAGGGAACAATAACAGAAATATCACCGTCCCGGCAAGGGACCCAGTTATAACAAATCTCACTGAACGTACAACATAACAAAAATTATCCTCAACCGAACAACTAATCAATAGTGTTCGCAACCAAGTATTTCCAACAACTGAATAATCTCCAAAAATAGACGCTACTTAATAACACAGTGGATATCGAAGAAAAACACATATGCTATAAGATATGACTCACGCGCATACCTCACAACAAGGTATCGGTACTCGTCACCTCACCTATACATTGAACATGATAATAACATGTAGCACATATGACTCAACACCTATTCTCTCAAGCTAGGGTTAGACAAAACACTTACCTCGATTCCAAGAATCCAATCAAGCCTCTAGCACTGCTTTCCATCTCGAACCCAACTCCGAAACGATAGTGTCTAGACATAATCGACTCAACAATATCAATAATAACTCAATAAGTCAATCCCAAAGCCTAAATATGCATTTACCATCATTCTTCCAAAAATACCAAAATTCGATCCCGGGGCCGCTCGGTCCAAATATGAGGCTCGGACCAAAACCCGATCATCCATACCCTCACGAGTTCAAATATACAATTTGTTTTGAAATCCCACCCCAAGTTGAGGTTGAATTACCCAAAATCCCCAAAGCCCTAACTCTACCCAAAATTCCTAATTTCTACTTTGATTTTAGGATTTTAGGCCTAGATTCTAGTGATTAGGGAAGGAAAGTGGAAGAAATTGGTGTTAGGAACACTTACCCAAATGGCTATGGAGGAGAAAATGGCTTGGAGGTCCTCAATGGGGGTTGGAGAAGAAGAAAAAAGTAAAGAATGAGAAGAATCCCGTAACCATTCTATTTTTGAACTTTATAAATTACTGGGCGAATTTACTTTACGTGATCGCGGAAAGGGAGTCGCGATCACGGAGAGTACATGTTTCATACTTATGTGATCGCGAATAAGGGATTGCGATCACAGTGGACCAGAACATGGACTCACGTGATTGCAAATGAGAGATCGCGTTCGCGTATAAAAAATTGCTACCCAGCCCCCAACCCCGCAAGAGACTTACGCGATCATGAACAAGGGATTGCGATCGCATAGAGCTAAACCCTGAGACTCCGCGTTTGCACTCAGCTATTTGTGATCGCGTAGAGCAAATTGACCCCCTTCCAAAAATACAGCGTGATCGCGTGCAACACACTGCGATTGGGGAGAAGAAATGACAGGACACCAGAAACACAACAACACACCAGATTTTCCAACTCTTTTGCACCTCGACACCTACCCGGAACCCACCCGAGCCCTCGGGGCTGAAAACCAAATATACACACGACCTCAAAATTATCCTACGAACTTACCCGAGTATTATAACCATCAAAATAACATCAAATCAGTGAATTAAACTCAAAAATACATAGAATTTCCTCAAACTTCATAAACTAATAAATTCTCCAATTTTTATCCGAAACACGTCAAACCAAGTCCGTTTCTTACCAAATTTTACAGATAACTCACATAACACATATTGAACCTGTTCCAAGCTCCGGAACCATAATACGGGCTTGGTAACACAGATTTCACATCAAAGATCATTTTCAAAAGTCTTTCTTATTTTTAGAAAATAACTTTCTGTAAAAATTCATTTCTTGGACTTGGGACCTCGGAATTCGATTCAGGGCATACGCCCAGATCCTATATTTTCCTACGGACCCTACGAAACCGTCAAATCACGGGTCCGGGTCCGTTTACCAAAAATATTGACCAAAGTCAACTTTATTCCATTCATTATCATCAATTCAACTATTTAACACATTTCCACATAAAAACTTCCCGGCTACGCACCCAGGATGCGCACGCACATCGAGGTAACATTAATGGAGTCTTTCCGGGCCTCGAAACACAACTTTTGCTAAATTTACACAAGATAACTTTTTGGGTCATCAAAATCTCCACCTCTAAAATAACCATTTGTCCTCGAGCGGACATAGAAAAGTACCTGAATCGGGGAAAAGGTGGAGATATCGACTTCGCATATCGGGTTCGGACTCCCGAGTAGCTGCCTCAATAGGCTGACCTCTACGCTGAACACGAACCGAAGGATAACTCTTTGATCTCAACTGTGGCACCTGCCGGTCTTATATGGCTACCGGCTCCTCCTCATAAGACAAATCCTTGTCCAACTGGACACCACTGAAGTCAAGTAGATGAGATGGGTCCGCAATGTACCTCCGGAGAATACACACGTGAAATACCAGATGCACGACTGACAAACTAGGTGGCAAGGAAAGTCTATAGGCCACCTCTCCCACCTTGTCCATAACCTCAAATGGACCAATGTTCCTAGAGCTCAACTTGCCCTTCTTTTCAAATCTTATCACGCCCTTGATGGGCGACACCCGATGAAATACCCGGTCGCCTATCATAAATGCCAAATCAAGAACTCTGAGATCCGCATAACTCTTCTGCCTGGATTGAGTTGTTCAAAGTCTATCCTGAATGATCTTCACCTTGTCCTAGGCATCCTGTACTAACTCAGAACCCAACAATCTAGCCTCTCCCGGTTCAAACAATCTGACTGGAGACCGACTCCGTCTACCATACAACGCCTCATACGGAGCCATCTGAATGCTCGACTGATAGCTGTTGTTGTAGGCGAACTCAGCTAAAGGCAAGAACTGGTCCCATGTACCTCCAAAGTCAATAACACAAGCTCGCAACATATCCTCCAAAATCTGAATAGTACGCTCGGACTGACCGTCCATCTGAGGATGAAGTGTTGTGCTCAAACCGATCTGTGTGCCCAACTCTCGCTGAAATACTCTCTACAAATGGGAGGTAAAATGAGTACCTCGGTCTGATATAATAGATATGGGCACACCATGTAGCCTAACAATCTCTCTCATATAGATCTTTGCCAACTTCTCTGCTGAATACAAAACTCATACTGGAATGAAGTGCGCTAACTTGGTCAGCCTATTCCTAACCTTGTAGCCTGTGGGGGATAAGTGCAGACGTCTCTGTACCGATCCCTCAGACTCTACAAGTTTGTCCGTGAATTGTGAGACCTAGGCAACCTAGTGTTCTCATACCAACTTGTCACGACCCGAAATCCCACTTTCAGGCCGTGATGGCGTCTAACATTGAACTCGCTAGACAAGCTAACGTTACTAGTAATTCCAATCTATTCCTTTGTTGTTTATCATTTTTATAAGTGACATATAAGAACAAATATATAAGAGAAAGAGGAAGGTAAGAAATTCAACATCTTAAATAAATACTTCGCACAAAATGTCCTTAAACATACCCGCAAGACTAGTGTCACAAAATACGAACAGTCTAAGATTTTTTCCTAAAAACAAAGTCTGAACAAAAATAATGCAACTGTCTCGGAAATACAAGAGAAGACATAAATAAAGAGGAATGAAATAGGAGGTGATGCCAAGGCCTGCGGACGCCTGCAGGACTACCTCAGTGTCACCTGTGGACTGCAGGACACTCCCTCGAGCACTGTCCACCGGGTCCGGGTCCGGTACTGTAATCAGCACAACATAAAGAAGTGTAGGTGTAGCATAAGTACAACCGACCTCATGTACTGAGTAAGAGCCGAGCCTAACATCGGTGAAGTAGTGACGAGGCTAGGACACGAAAAATAATAAACACCTGTTCAGTTCAATAATATATAATAAAAATAACGGCCAGAAGTAAACAGTTAAGTACAAATACGGGAAGAACATGGCAGGGTACAAAAGGGAAAAAGCACGNTAACGGCCGGAAGTAAACAGTTAAGTACAAATACGGGAAGAACATGCCAGGGTACAAAAGGGAAGAAACACTTATTGAGTAAAAGAACATGGCAACCGCCTAATATTAGAATAGCAACAGGGAATAAACAAGTGCACGTCATCACCCTTCGTGCTTTACTCTCATTCTCACCAAAATAAGTGCACGGCATCACCCTTCGTGCTTTACTCTCATACTCACCAAAATAAGTGCACGGCATAACCCTTCGTGCTTTACTCTCATTCTCACTAAGACAAGTGCACAACATCACCCTTCGTGCTTTTACCTCACAATATCGGCACGACATTAACTTTCGTGCTTTTAATATAAATCATGGCACGACATAACCCTTCGTGCTTTTACCTCACTATATCGGCACGACATTAACCTTCTTATTTTTAATATGAATCATAGCACGGTATCACCCTTCGTGCTTTACACTCTTTCTTACCCAACAATAATCAGAACAACGATTTGTCAAGGAAGAACCACAATAGAAAACATAAGTTACAACATCCCTGCAAGGGACCCAGATATAACCAATCNGTGCTTTTAATATAAATCATGGCACGGCATAACCCTTCGTGCTTTTACCTCACTATATCGGCACGACATTAACCTTCGTATTTTTAATATGAATCATAGCACGGTATCACCCTTCGTGCTTTACACTCTTTCTTACCCAGCAATAATCAGAACAACGATTTGACAAGGAAGAACCACAATAGGAAACATAAGTTACAACATCCCTGCAAGGGAACAACAACAGAAATATCACCGTCCCGGCAAGGGACCCAGATATAACCAATGTCACTGAACGTACAACATAACAAAAACGATCCTCAACCGAACAACTAATCAATAGTGTTCCCAACCAAGTATTTCCAACAATTGAATAATCTCCAAAAATAGACGCTACTTCCTAACACAGTGGATATCGAAGAAAAACACATATACTATTAGATATGACTCACGGGCATTCTTGACGATAAGGTATAGGTACTCGTCACCTCACCTATACATTAAACATGATAATAACACGTAGCACATATGATTCAACACCTATTCCCTCAAGCTAGGGTTAGACCAAACACTTACCTCAATTCCAAGAATCCAATCAAGCCTCTAGCACTGCTTTCTCTCTTGAATCCAACTCCTAAACGATAGTATCTAGACATAATCGACTCAAAAATATCAATAATGACTCAATAAGTCAATCCCAAAGCCTAAATATGCATTTCCCATCATTCTTCCAAAAATACCAATATTAGACCCCGGGCCCGCTCGGTCCAAATACGAGGCTCGGACCAAAGCCCGATCATCCATACCCCCACAAGTTCAAATATAATTTGTTTTGAAATTCGACCCCAAATTGAGGTTGAATTAACCAAAATCCCCATAGCCCTAACTTTACCTGAAATTCCTGATTTCTACATTGATTTTAGGACTTTAGGCCTAGATTCTAGTGATTAGGGAAGGAAAGTGGAAGAAATAGGTGTTAGGAACACTTACTCAAATGGGTATGGAGGTGAAAATGTCTTGGAGGTCTTCAATTGGGGTTTGAGAAGAAGAAAAACGTGTAGAATGAGAAGAATCCCGTAATCATTCTTCTTTTGAACTTTATAAATTACTGGGCGAAACTACTCTACGGGATCGCGGAAAGGGAGTCGCGATCACGGAGAGTACTGGTTTCATAGTTACGCGATCGCGAACAAGGGATTGAGATCGCAGAGGACCAGAACTCGGACCCACGCGATCGCGAACGAGAGATAGCGTTCGCGTAGAACAAATTGCTGCCCAGCCCCCAACCCACAAGAGACTTACGCGATCGCGAACAAGGGGTTACGATCGCGTAGAACTAAACCCTGAGGCTCCGCGTTCGCACTCTGCTCTTTGCAATTGGGCAGAGAAAATTGACCCCCTTCCAAAAATACACATTGCGATCACATGCAATACACCGCGATTGCGGAGAAGAAATGACTGGACACTAAAAACAGCACAACACACCTGCTTTTCCAACTCTTTTGCACCCCGACACCTACCCGCAACCCACCCGAGCCCTCAGGGCTAANCCGGGCTCGCTCGGTCCAAATACGAGGCTCGGACCAAAGCCCGATCATCCATACCCCCACAAGTTCAAATATAATTTGTTTTGAAATTCGACCCCAAATTGAGGTTGAATTACCCAAAATCCCCATAGCCCTAACTTTACCTCAAATTCCTGATTTCTACATTGATTTTAGGACTTTAGGCCTAGATTCTAGTGATTAGGGAAGGAAAGTGGAAGAAATAGGTGTTAGGAACACTTACTCAAATGGGTATGGAGGAGAAAATGTCTTGGAGGTCTTCAATGGGGGTTTGAGAAGAAGAAAAAGGTGAAGAATGAGAAGAATCCCGTAACCATTATGCTTTTGAACTTTATAAATTACTGGGTGAAACTACTCTACGGGATCGCGGAAAGGGAGTCGCGATCACGGAGAGTACTGGTTTCATAGTTACGCGATCGCGAATAAGGGATTGAGATCGCAGAGGACCAGAACGCGGACCCACGCGATCGCGAACGAGAGATAGCGTTCGCGTAGAACAAATTGCTGCCCAGCCCCCAACCCACAAGAGACTTACGCGATCGCGAACAAGGGATTACGATCGCGTAGAACTAAACCCTGAGGCTCCGCGTTCGCACTCTGCTCTTTGCAATCGGGCAGAGCAAATTGACCCCCTTCCAAAAATACACATTGCGATCACGTGCAATACACCGCGATTGTGGAGAAGAAACGACTGGACACTAAAAACAGCACAACACACCAAATTTTCCAACTCTTTTGCACCCCGACACCTACCCGCAACCCACCCGAGCCCTCAGGGCTAAAAACCAAATATACACACGACCTCAAAATCATCCTACGAACTTATCCGAGTATTATAACCATCAAAATAACATCAAAAACAGTGAATTGAACTCAAAAATCCATAGAATTTCCTCAAACTTCATATACTTCTAAATTCTCCAATTTTGATCCGAAACACGTCAAACCAAGTTTGTTTCTTTCCAAATTTTACAGATAACTCACATAACACATATTGAACCTGTTCCGGGCATCTGAACCACAATACGGGCTCGGTAAGATAGATTTCACATCTAAATTCATTTTCAAAACTCTTTCTTATTTTCAGAAAAATAATTTTCTTTAAAAATTCATTTCTCGGACTTGGGACCTCGGAATTCGATTCCGGGCATACGCCCAGATCCCATATTTTCCTACGGTCCCTCCGGGACTGTCAAATCATGGGTCCGGGTCCGTTTACCAAAAATGTTGACCAAAGTCAATTTTGTTCCATTAATTATTATAAATTCAACTGTTCAACACAATTTCACATAAAGACTTCCCGGCTACGCGCTCAGGATGTGCACACACATCGAGGTGATATTAGCGGAGGCTTTCGGGTCCTCGAAACACAATTTATGCTAAATTACACAAGCGGACCTTTTGGCTCATCACAGATATATGGACTTCAGGAATGTGCAAAAGTCTAATTTCGATCATCCACAAATTTATACTGATTAGTATTTTTTGGAAATATTCTTTTACCTGAAAAGGTTGTGAAAGAGTTTGCTCCTTCAACAACTTTCCATTAAAAAGAGACAAATAGAAGTACAAGGGTAACTCAGCAAGAGAAGATATTCAAATAAATCTTAAAAATAGTGAAGTTGAGCTAGATACTTCACTTCAGTTCTCTATATGATGTCTTTAACTTGACAATGCATCCTTCATGAATACTCAACATTCTCTTCTGTAATGTAAGTTTCTGCAGTTAATTGAGAGAAACATATATCACTGAATAACTAATACTAATGCAATGTAAAATAGAATTATCAGTTTTCATAACAGTTAATTGAAGTTTGCAGCAAGACGAGGTCATACCTAACTTTTATTCATGAATTATCGTCTGATAAATATGTGAAAATTATAAAATAATATAATTTTTTATATGACTTCAGTTAGGTCCATCATGTAGAATACAAGCCAAAGACAACACCAAAATGTTGATATTGCACGCATGGGTGCCTAGTGCAATTTAGCTGTATTTCACCTTTATAATGGTATTTCTAATTAACTAATTGCCTAATTTATTTTGCAGTTTGTCTACTTTAAAATCTTTAAAGGTCTCATCAAACAGTCTTAATTCCCATCAAATAATCTTAAGCAGGCGCAATTTGTTGCCTTTGGCGAACAGTGCTAATACATGTAGCCAATAATCTTATTCTTCCTTAATAGCTGTTTATTAAAATGGGTAAGTGTGTTTATGCATGAATTCAATTTATGAATATTTAGTGCATTACACGTTTAAAAAATAATAGCATTCGCATGCTTCTTTGTATACTGTATTTTTCATTTAACATTTTCTTATAAAATATTATATTTTATATTCCCCGCGCAATGCGCGGATACGGATACTAGTAGAAAGGAACGCGACTACAATTGTGACAATTCATCAAATTTAGGGAGGTTTTCATATATGACATAACAATCAATAAAGTGAGTTGAAAATTCTAACTAATTAAAGTTCAAATGCCAACGAACAAACAAGACATCCTGTCTTTTTTTCATCTGCTTATATTTAGGTGAATATAATTACCTAATACCAGTATTAGTGGGGCTAAAGAGAAATAGCAATTACTCAATCGAATAGTAGAATATACGCAAATGATCCAATTAAACATAGTTTAAAAGAGGCAGTTCGATGCATTCATAAGACATCACGCGTTCATGCATGTAGCGACCCGACCGGTCATTTTGAGAAATCAAGCTCCATTCAGCGGCATAAGGTCTGGAAAAGCTTCAGAATATGAGTATCTACTTGCGTGCATGGTGGAATTCGTATTTCCGATGGTTTAGAGTCAAATTGGAAGAAAGAACCTTGGTTTGGAAGTTTGAACGGTGAAAAGTTGACTGGGATTGGACTTTTGGGTAAACAACCTTGGAATGGGTCGTGGACGATCTCAACAGCTTTGAATGGTGATCTTCAACTTAGGCGCACGTCCAGATTCAGTGTTGGAGGTCTGTAGAGTGAATTGAGGCAGTTTGGCGAAAATTGGAAAAAGTTGAAGTTTGGGGAATGAAGAAGTTTGACCCACTGTTGACTTTTGTGATATCGGGGTCGAAATGAGATTTCGAGAGTTGGAGCAGCTCCGTTATATCACTTAGGACTTGTCTGTAAAATTTGGCGTCATTCCGAGTTGAATTGATAGGTTTCGGCATGAGATTCGATGTTTGAAGAATTGGAAGTTCATAAGCGTGATTTTTGGTTTGATTCGTTGTTTCGATGTTGTTTTATGTGATTTGAAACTTCTAGCGAGTCTGTATTAGGTTATATGACTTGCGTGTGTGATTAGACAGGGTCCCGGAAGCCTCGGGTGTGTTTCGGATGGGCTACATATCTTTTTCTTCCATTTTGAACTGTTGAAGTTGCTGCTTCTGATATCCTTCTTCGCGATCCCGATGCCTTGCTCAAGACCACCTGGAATTTTCCTCTTCGCATTCTCATGATACCTCCCGCATTCGTGAAGTCCAGCTTACTTCCCCATCTCGTTCGCGCAAGCTCTCACGCATTCGCATAGGGTAACTTCTGCACCTCGCCATTTTTCTTCATCGCGTTCGCGTTCCATACGTCGTGTTCGCGTAGCTTCATCAGCCTAGACCTTAGCGTTCACGTGATGCACCTCGCGTTCGCGAAGGGAAACTTACCAGCCTTCACTTTTTCTTCTTCGCGAACGCGAGCTTACTTCCGCGTTCGCGATGCATTAAATGCCTGTGCAATTATAAACACTTCAAAACCGAGGGTTAGCCATTTTTATCAAAACACAAGCTTTGGAGCTCGGATTTGGGAGAAATTTCGAAGGTTTTTCGAGGGAAGCTACTGGGTAACGATTCTCTACTCCCTTCTGATTAAAACCCACTAATCTAACCACTAATTCCTCCTTAATTTCGGATTTTTTAATGAAAAATGGGTAAAACTTCATAGACCAAATTTTAGAGTTTTGATTGGGTTTTTGACATCCGTTTTGAGATATTTTTATAAGATTAGAATCGTGAGAGTATGAGATTTATAAAAATGTTAATTTCACCCGATTTCGAGATGTTGTCCTGACGGGCGTTTTGGTCATTTTACCTAATTTCGCGTCTTAGCTTTGAATTAAATCATAGAATCAGTTTCTTGACATGTTATTCATGATATGTAATTGGATTGAATAGATCTGGGCCATTTGGAGTCGAGTATGTTGGGCGAGAACGTGGTTTCTAGTTGATTTTGAGTAGGTGCGAGGTAAGTATCTTGCTGAACCTTGTGTGGGGGACTTCCCCTTAGGATTTGAGTCTTCTCTATTGATTGTATTCCTTGTAAGCTAGGTGACGAGTGCGTGCTCAGATTTATTTGTGGAAAATTTGTCCTTATTAGGTTCTTAGATCCTGGTAACTACTAACTATGAAGTTGTTTTTCAGATGATTGAGTTCCCTGTTGTTAGTTTCACCTCTACATGTGTTTACTTGGAAATTATTTGCCCTTTTTGATTTATTCTTGGTGCTTAATTGACTCTTGCTTTGTTTAATTGAAAATCCCTACACTTCCATAGTCGCGTTATCTTTCGTAATTGCTTGTCTCTATTTGGAAATCATTAGTATCTCTCATGTAATTAATTGGTCTTAATGGGGGTTACGATTATCTTTCCTCTGCTCATCCTTAATTGAAATCATTATATATTCTTCGTAACTTACCCAACTTTAAAAGAAGTTAGATATCTTATGTTAAGTTGATAATTCCTTGTTTGAAGTCATTTGATTCATGTTAACTTCCTTTGTTGTTGAACTACGTATTATGGAATCGTTGTTTCATATTATTTTCCCTTGTTGCGTTGTTCTTATTACGCCTACTATCCTCTGTTATGTTTATTCCTTGTGAGCTAGTTGTACCGTCTCCTGGTGAACGGAGGCACTTGAGTTGATTTCCTTGCGTTGTTCTTGTAAACATTGTCATTTGTTGTGTTGTACTTGTGATTGTGATGCACGAGGTTTCTGCCGTGCGGTTGATAATATTGTGATACACGAGGTTCTACCGTGCGGTTGTTGATATTTTGATGCACGAGGTCTCTGTCGTGTGGCTGTTGTTGAGGAGTTGCACGAGGTCTTTGTCGTGTTATTGTTGCTATTGATGTATTGCACATGTGGCGTAATAAGGCGAGATATGTTTATATGCTTATATGTGGGTTGCGCATGTGCCGGAATAAGGTGGGAACATTATGATGCACGTGTGGCGGAATAAGGCGGCACTTATTATATTGTTATTTGCACACGTGGTGAAATAAGGTGGGCTATGTCAGGGGTTGGTTGTAAAGAATTGTGACGGCCTGTGGAGGCATTCCTATGTTGTTTAATATTGTGATTGTGGGTTGCTTACCTGTATGAGCCTTATCACTTGGGAGTTGTGAGGAAACATCGTACGTGCGGTTCATTCTCCTTTTTATGTTACTAGTTGGTAGAATTCTTGTTAAAACACATGCACAAGCATACACGTAGTGACCACTCCTATTATAGGTGAATTCCCCCTTATTTTTCTAAGGGTGGAGGTATGCCCTCGTTTATCCATTATATATGTGAGATTGAACCTAGTTAGCAAGTTAGTTGTCAGCATGACTGTGAGACTGATGGGGCACAGGATGCCAAGTGTTAGATTTCAGATGCTGGGGTTTTCGTGAGTTGTGGTGTCCGAGATTTGGTAAGATTGTGGATATAGTTGAATAAGACCTTATGCGAACATCATCGTAGGTTATGAGTTATTGTTTTGTTTTCCCCTTACTATGTTGTGACCTTAGGATTTGGATTTTGATTTTTCCGTCATTACGTATCATCATTTATCATGTTCTCGTTGTTGCTTGTTGTTCTTTCTCCCTTATAGTGAATTGTAGCATTAATTATCTCTTCGTGCAATCTTTACATATTTATATATCATTTCCGTTGTACTTATGATTATACTGTTTATTTGACCGGTAGGTGTCTCGACTGTCCCTCGTCACTACTCCGCCGAGGTTAGTCTTGATACTTACTGGGAACCGCCGTGGTGTGCTCATGCTACTCTTCTGCACATTTTTGATGTGCAGATACATGTACTCCCAGTCAGTTCTGTCAGCCTTGGAAGTAGGCTTTTCTGTAGAGACTTCGAGGTATATCTGCTACGTCCACACACCGAAGAGTAACTTTCTATCTTCTGTAACAAGTATAGCCTTTCAGTATTTTTCCTTTGTTTAGACATTCTTGAGTTAGAGCATCTTATGTATCCCTTAGCTTGTGATTTGTGAGATTCTTGGTTTTGGGAATTGTGTTAGCTTCGAGAGATGTTATTGTATGTGCCGAGTGGCACCTTAAATGCTGTTTATTTTACTAGTTTAGTTTTAGTTACTTTCTTCCGCAAATTATGGTTTATCTTCCGCATTGTTAGGCTTACCTAGTTGTAGGGACTAGGTGCCATCACGACATGGGCGAACTGGGGTCGTGACAAGGCAGGGTTCAGGAAAGGGTCATGCCCTAAGGGGTATGATGCAGATAGCCTAACCTAATGCAAGCAGTAGTTGTTGTTTCCTCGACTCGAACTTGTGAACTATAGGCAGATGCAGATTCACGATTTAAATTTTATGGATCTAAGTATTAAACACATTTTATTTCTAAAGTTATATATGAGCTCATATTTATTATTTATTGCATTATTATTGAATTTTACACGTAAGTTTTATTCTTCATCGAAAGTAGAGTCGTCCTTAGCTATAGGGCGTACAAACATGATTGCTAATTGCTCTTTCCCATTACCTTGTCTTTTTCAGTTTGATAACCTCTTGAAACTTCCTTGCATGTTTCTTGGAAATGAATATATTTTAGTGGAATACTCTTACCTTGTCTCTTTATTTATTGGATTTAATTAATCAATTATATACTTCCTTCGATTCACTTTAATTATTTTTTTAATATTTTTTTATGATCTATAATATTTGATTTTTTTATATCAAGAAGGAATTAACCTTTTTTGTTTCAAAGATGCTCCGGGAGTAAAGAGTTTATGAATATTTGTCATATTTTCAATGAATTAATGAAAGTTATTATGATCAATTTTATTGTTATGTAATGATAAAAGGTGGATTCGTTAGTATGTGTGAAAAAATCAAAAATTAATTAAAGTGAACCGGGGAGTACTAACCTTGTTAATAATTTTCACATTAACTAATTATAGCAAATCACTTAGTCAAATTTCTATTTTAGTCCCTCCGGTCCACTTTAAGTGATTTTTTGACTGTTTTCACACATATTAATAAATCCATCTTTTAGCGTTAATTAACAATATAATTGATCATATTAACCTTAATTTGTTACTTGAAAATACAACAACTAATCGTAAACTCCAAGGATAAACTCAATTGTGCTTGAGTTATGTAGCCTACGACCTTATCAGTCTCCTCAGGGTGGTATTATGCACTTAGCGTGCTTATGATCGATATTCAGTAAATTGTAATAGTGAGCAAATCAACTCTGTATCTATATTTACTTACGTGAGTTTTACGTTATTTCGATCGGGTGGCACGCCGCCACAGTGATGTTATTTTGCATCGGGTGGCACGCCACCATGGTGATGTTATTTTAGATCGGGTGGCACGCCGCCACAGTGATGTTATTTGGGATCGGGTGGCACGCCGCCACAGTGATGTTATTTGGGATCGGGTGGCACGCTGCCACGGTAATGTTATTTGGGATCAGGTGGCACGCTGCCACGGTGATGTTATTTGGGATACGGGTTGCACGCCGCAACAATGTGATGATGACAAGGGCTGAGATGTATTTATTTTCTTGTGTTTTATTTTATATTTTCTGGTAAGAATTCATATTAGTTGCGTGAGCTGAATAGTTCCGTCCCGAGTTGTTTCCTATTATCATGTTCCAGTTATGGCCTATTGGCGTGATGTGGTATCATGTGAGGATGTTGGTCATATTGGGGTGATTTGTTGTCTGAGCAGTTCATACGGGGTGAGACGAGATTATCAGATCAGGGATCAGTGCGAGGAGGTTATGTGAAATGTATATTAAAGGAAAAATACCATTATTCGGGTTCATAATGAAGTGATGGTTCTAGTCGAGATGAGGTATTCAAGGACTTGTTATCTCTACAGTTGAGTGTGAATTTCTGTGCATTCCCTCCGTTGTGGTAGTATCTCCAGCATTATAGCAGGATGTTTGTATAAATGGTATGAGATGCATCAGGAGCATCAGATTCGTGGGCCTTGGCTAATAAGGTCCCGGGAGCGTCGTTGTGGTCAGGCGATGGGTTATGCGGTGCATGGTGCCGATTCGGCAAGAATATGCAGTTATGATCTTGTATATCATGTGCTAGTTGGTGCAGCGCTTATACATATTGAAACTAAGCCTTGCTAGAGGAATTTCAGGTGTTTGAATGAATTTTTAGCTTATTATATGGATAAAGAAGAAATCTCCAGATTTGATCAAGCTATTGTGCTCGGCTGGGTTGTGGTAGCATGGGCAGGTGCTCAAGATGTTAAACAGTGATTTCATGTAAATCCAGAGCAGTTCTCAGCACGTGAACGTCGGTTTAAGTGGGGGAGAATGTAACGACCCGACCGGTCCTTTTGAGCTCTAGCCCGTCGTTCAGCGGTTTGAAGTCGTGAGCAGCTCCGTTTCAGGTATTATGACCCGTGGACGTTGTCGGAATTGAGTTCCAGGAAGTTTAAGATTTATTTGGAAAGAAAATTCTTATTTCAGAAGCCTTAAGTTGGAGAAATCAACTAAGATTGAAATTTTGAGTAAACGATCTCCGAATCATGATTTGATGGTTCCACCAGGTTTGTATGATGATTTCGTACTTGGGTGTATGTCCGTACCGTGTTTTGGATAACCCGGGAGAGTTTCAGCATATATTGTGGAAGTTAACATTTTAGAAGGATTTTGATGAATTTGGGGTTGAAGTGCATATTAATGAGGTTGAGGTCCGTTTGGAATTCTGAGTCTGGGAATCGCTCTATATGGTGATTCTGGAATTGGGAGCGCGATCGGAAGTGAATTTGGATGTCCATAGGTCATTTTGGAGTCTTTTGGCTAAAGATAGGAATCTGAAGGTTTTGGGAAATCCGACCAGAAGTGGAGGTTTTGATATAGATACTGTAAAGCGATTCCGAAAGTTGGAGCAGGTCCATAATGTTAAGTATGACTTGTGTGCAACATTTGAGGTCAGTTGGACGTGATTTGATAGGTTTCGGCATCGAATGTAGATGTTTGAAATTCTAAGTTCTTAAGGAATTGGATTTGAGCACGATTCGTGGTTTCGGCATTGTTTGATGTGATTATAGGGCTCGAGCAAGTGCGTGTCATGTTTTGGAACAGGTTGGACAGGGTCCCGGGGGCCTTCGGTAAATTCAGGGTTGTTAATGGATCAAAGTTTGAGGTTGGAAGAAGGGCTGAACTGTTGTCATCTGGTGCAACCGCACCTCCGAGGCTTGGACCATAGGTGCGGAGCCGCAGGTGCGGCTTGGGAGTCGCAGGTGCGAGTTTGGGCTTGGCTTGGCTAGGAAACGCAGGTGCGATGGATATTCCGCACCTGCGAAGTCGCAGGTGCGGAAAATGGACCTGGGCAGATTGTTTTTAAGCGAGAATTTGGATCATTGTCTTCATTTTTCTTCATGGGATAGGCGATTTTGGAGAGCTTTCAAAGGAGATGTCACCAAGCATCAATAGGTAAGTAAATTCCTCCCGTTTTTTAATTTAATACAAGATTATTACATAGATTTGGTGGTAGAAATTGAAGAAAATTTGGGAAATATTCAGGAAACCTAGAATTTATGGGAATTCGGATTTTAGCCACGAATTGAGCATGCATATTAGAGTAAATTGTATATTTGAGTTAGTAACTCTATGGGTAGGGTATATCTTCGAGAAATTTTGGATCTCCGAGCACGTGAGCCCGAGGTCATTTTAGTCATTTCACTGAGCGGAGTTTGAAAAGTATATAATTTTGAATTGCTGCAAATATTAGAGTATATTTTCATTGGATTTTCGTCGTTTAGATAGTTTTGGAGCGTTGTGCGACGTTTGGGGTCATCAGAAGGGCTTGGAGGCCGGTTAAAGAATTTCGGAACAAGGTAAGTCTCCTTTCCAACTTTGTGAGGGGGAATCGTCCCCCTAGGTGAATTATCTTCGGGGGCTACGTACACACGAGGTGACGAGAGTCTGTGCGTAGCTACAATTATGCCATGTTCGAGTATCCTAGGACCCACTAGCATGCTTCATGTGTGTACTTGTAACCCTGCATGTGTTATTAAATTGCTGATATGCCCGAAACGTAATTGGGTGTTTAATNCCCTACATGTGTTATTAAATTGCTGATATGACCGAAACGTAATTGGGTGTTTAAAAGAAAACTAGAGCTCATAGTGTTAACCTTCTAAAAAGAGAATTGTATCCGCTGTGAATGTATGTGTACCTGGACTGGGTTGTGTCATGGAGTATTACTAAACTGGACAAATAAGTTTCAAAAACAAAGATTTCAAACCTATATTTCATGTTATTTTAATAAAGACTTTACCATTTTCCTGAGAGAAACGGTTTTCTTGATAAAAATACGAATTTATTATGTGGATATGTGTAACTTTGGGTGCATGAGTCGCATGAATGATTCGCGAGCAGGAAAATCCTGTATTTGTGTATATATTCTTATGAGCACTTGAGTCACATGTATGATTCGCGAGCAGGTTGGCCTTATTATTTTTAATCGCGTCGCATGATTGATTCGCGAGCGGGGCAGATAGATGCATCTATGGTTCGAGTCGTTCGACCCTCGGCAGTGCACAATTTATGTTTATGTTGGTTCGGGTCGAACGACCCTCGACGTTGCTTGCGCATGCTATTTACTGTATGGTTGCTATGAGTTTGCCTGATTACTGGCCTAAAATGTTAAATTGTCAATTGAAATGACAAAGATTTAAAGTTACTAAAAAGACTTTTGGAAGAAGTTGTTCCTTCCATTGATTTATTATTATTTGATTAAATCACCATGCTGATTAATCGTGAATATGACAAAGATATAAAGTGTTATATGTGAATGAAATTGAAGGATGTTTAAATAATGTTTTATAAACTGCCTATGATAAAAACCATGCTTAGTGTCACTCTTAAATATTTAAATGGACCTTTAGTAAGTGTCTAAATTGACCTCTCGTCACTACCTCTCTGAGGTTAGGCGGGCGACTTATTGAGTACACGTTATTTTTGTACTCATACTACACTTGTTGTGCATCCTATTGCACAGGTACTTTAAGAGCTAATGTGGAGGATTCGGAGACTTACGCGAGCTGCATCATCCGGAGGCGAGCTGCATCATCCGGACNGTGGAGGATTCGGAGACTTAGGCGAGCTGCATCATCTGGAGGCGAGCTGCACCATCCGGAGGCGATCCGCAGCTGACAGATTCTCCTTCATACTGTATTTATTCATTTTAAATTTTCTTGTCCAGTTGTATTTCAGACAGGCTTTGTAATGATTGTATAAATTCTTAAAAATTGCTCATGTAATTGTGACACCGTGTTCTGGGATATGTGTTGGTTCATAATTGTTAAAGTATATTATTCAACTCATTTTCCAAATTGACAGATTTTAATTGGTTATTATGTAATAAATTGAAAGGAAATGCTTTCATAAATATTAAAACTGGGAAGTTATTTCAATTGATTAATGACTGGGCTTGCCTGACTTTGATGTCCGACGCCATCACAACCTTCGGGATTTTGGGTCGTGACATGCATAGGCTAAAACAT
>MDKG01861291.1:0-12254 GCA_005239535.1 Nicotiana rustica | reverse complement strand
CCCCCACCCCGAGCGCGGCTCCTAATCCCATTCCAAAGAAATTCCGCATGCCAGAAATTCTCAAGTATAATGAAACTACCGACCCTAACGAGCATGTCACTTCTTACACATGCGCAATAAAAGGGAACGATATAGAGGACGATAAGATTGAGTTTGTATTGCTGAAGAAATTCAGAGAAAATTTGTCAAAGGGGCGATGATATGGTACCATAATTTGCCACTAACTCCATCGATTCTTTTTCCATGCTCGCATATTCCTTCGTCAAAGCACACGCTAGAGCCATAAAGGTCGAAACTAGAAAGTGGGACCTCTTCAAAGTGAAACAGAAAGACAACGAGATGCTCAGAGAGTTCGTATCTCGATTCCAAATAGAGCGTATGGATATGCCACCGGTTGCAGATGACTGGGCCGTTCAGGCTTTTACTCAAGGCCTAAACATACGAAGTTCGGTAGCCTCGCAACAGCTAAAACAAAACTTGATTGAATATCCAGTTGTAACCTGGGCCGATGTGCATAATCGGTACCAGTCAAAGATTAGGGTTGAAAATGACCAGTTGGGGGCTCCTTTCGGGCACGTTTATCCAAACAAGCCTATCGACAGAGTTAAAAGAGATATTGACTAGGAGCCACGGTCAAATAGAGATCAATATCATCCATACAGTAGAGATAGGAGAAACAACGGACCTGGACGTAACCCCGTTTGAAGTGATAGAAGAAATGATCGAGGACGGAACTCTCGGGGGCTCATGAGTAAGAGTGGATTCGACAGGAATGTCGAGCCCAAAGAAGCACCTCGAATGTCGGAATACAACTTCAACGTTGATGCATCAACTATTGTATTAGCCATAGGGTGCATCAAAGACACCAGGTGGATCCGATCTCTACAGACTGATCGGACCCAGAGAAACCCTAATCAAATGTGCAAGTATCATGGCACCCATGGTCATAGAACAGAAGATTGCAGACAATTGAGGGAGATGGTAGTCCATTTGTTCAATGGTGGGCATCTTCGAGAGTTCTTAGGAGATCGAGCTAAGAACCACTTCAAAAATAGAGATTCAAACAGGAAGAATGAGAAAGAAGAGGCTCAACACGTAATCCACATGATTGTTGGATGGGTCGATATCCCTCAGGGGCCCGTATTCAAACGCACCAAGGTATCAATCACAAGGGAAAAATGGACTCGTAATTATGTACCAGAGGGAACCTTGTTTTTCAACGACGAGGATGCAGAAGGGATATTACAACCTCACAACGACGCACTAGTAATATTTGTTTTAATGAATAAAATTCAAGTTAAATGTGTTTTGATTGATCCAAGTAGCTCGACCAACATTATTCGATCAAGGGTCGGAGAACAACTCTTCCTACATGATCAAATTGTGCCCCCAGCCCGAGTACTTAATAGCTTCAACATGGCAAGCAAAACCACCAAAGGTGAAATTACTTTGCCAGTAAATGCGGCCGGAACCATCCAAGAAACAAAATTCCATGTGATCGAGGGTGACATAAGGTACAACGCCCTGCTCGTAAAGCCTTGGATCCATAACATGAGGGCAGTAGCCTCGACCCTTCATCAAGTTTTGAAGTTCTCAACACCAGAAGAAGTGAAAATGGTGTACGGGGAGAAACACGCCGCCAAGGAGATGTTTGATCGAGGGTGACATGAGGTACAACGCCCTGCTCGTAAAGCCTTGGATCCATAACATGAGGGCAGTAGCCTCGACCCTTCATCAAGTTTTGAAGTTCCCAACACCAGAAGAAGTCAAAATGGTGTACAGGGAGAAACCCGCTGCCAAGGAGATGTTTGTTGTCGATGAAGTGATACCAGTATCAACTCTCTAATCACCAAAGGGATCGGATTCGAAGGGAAAGAAGGAGGCCAAATAACAACCAAAGATACCATCCTCGACCCAATCAGTGAAGCAAGGGACCGACGAGGATGACAACTATTGGATCCCTCGATCCTTCCGAATTCCTGATGACTCCGACGCTACCAAGTCAATGTTCGAAGAGCTGGAACATGTCATACTGATCGAGTATCTGCCCGAACGAAAGGTATACCAAGGAAATGGTTTAACCCCAGATCTCAGGGAAAAACTTATTCAATTTCTTTTAGATAACATGGATTGCTTTGCTTGGTCCCATCGGGGACTTGGTGCTAAGAAAAGTCACCCTCAACACCCGAAATCTGAATGAAGGAAAATAGGGTCCGAACTGGGAAAGACCGTACTAGGTTCTCAAAATTACCGGAAAATGATCCTACAAGCTCAGCACGATGAACGGCGAACAACTACCGAGTAATTGGAATGTATCGCTCCTGAAATGATACTACTGCTAAGGTAAGACCCCTTCCATTTTCATTTATATTTTAAACTAACTCTTACAGGTGTTCAACCAAAAACAATGATGGGTTCTTCGACACGAAATCCTTAGGTCTGAAAGCATGCGTTGCACTCTTTTTCGCTTAGGCCGGTTTTGTAACAAATGGGTTTCCCGGTGAGGTTTTTAATGAGGCAACCATTGATCGTGCTAACTTAGAACAATTCAACAGTATCTGAGGCTTCTTTACAATCAACTTCGAATACTGGGGGGCATTTCCCTCGAATGAAAACTTTGTTGTGAGGAAATTAATTCATGGCAGGGGGGTCTCGATAGGAAAATTTTGTTAGGGCCAAATGATCAAACGAACCATTACCGTTTAGTTTGCTCAAGACTCCGCACAGAACATGTACGTATGTATAATCATTTATAAAGAGAAGTATTTTTCCTTGCCGATATCTCATGCCTTAGAAAATTTTCCTACTTTGCAATTTCATATTCTCAATATATTATGTAAACAGGCTTAAGGGTCGATCATAACCAGAGTTCGATAATTACCCCCACGCACAGGGACTCTCGTCCGAAAAGTAAACATAAAAATCGTAAGACCTTTTAGGAAACCCTTGATTTTTATAGGCCACGGCCACCCCACTCTGGGACTGACACTTCGGGCAAGCTCAAAGCAAAACGGGAGAATAAGCCCAAAGGGAAAATCCCCAAATAGGTGGCTACGACCGAATTAACACGGTTCAGAGACGTTCGAATTCCGTAACAAAACAGGCCTTCGAATTCTATCATAAACTGGTTAAAGAGGATGCCCCCAGAAAAATCATAAAAGGCTCCAATAATATCAATTCCTTATTTCATGCTAAGGCATTACAAGTTTTGCAAATCCAAATGATAAAAACTTTTTCAAGCCGAAAAGGGGAGAAAGCCATAACAATCTTTTTACCAAGGCTAGATCGGCCTAATACAAAAATTACAAAAGCCCAAGGGTTGTTTTTTCTTTAAGTTCGAGAGACCATCCTCGCTCAAATACAAGACCTAAGGGTTATCTTACTTCAAATTCGAGCAAGCACTCGCTCGACCGTAAATCCTAAGGGCTAACTGGTTCGATTTCAATCAAATTATCTACACCCCAAACCTTAGAATACAATTTCATAATGTTGTAAGGCAGAAGGGAAGAAAGTTCTTATATATGTCAAAAATTATTTACAAGGGAAGCATGGCCCGATCAGAATTCTCCACAAAAAGCCGAAACGATCTTAAAAGAAACATAAAGGAAAAGATACAAATCCTAATGGACTAATCTTCTCTGGGAGCAGCATCTTCAATCTCGGGACCTTCTCCACTTTAAGACCCACTCATGCTCCCAGAATCATCTTCATCAGGAAAGGCCAACACTTTGGATTCAGGTTCAAGCTCTTTAGCACTCTCGATATCGGCTGCAAGATCGAAGCCACGAGTGTGGATCTCCTCGAGAGTCTCCCTTCGAAGACTGACATTTAGCGTGTACGGCAACCAAGTTTGCTCGAGTCTGAGCAGCTTCAGCAACATCCTTTGCCCGAACCTGAGCAGCTTCAGCGTCGGTCCGGTAGATGGCCATGACTGCATCAACATCAGCTTTGGCCTCTTCGACCTCCGATTTGGCCGCTACAAGTTCAGTGACCAGCCTCTCTCAATCGGAAGTTTCTGAACCCAACCGAGACTGAAACTCCTCAATGTTCTTGGCTTGCACCAAGGCTTTCTCTTTCAGGGTTCAGAGTTGGGTTTCAGGCGAGGCTAGTTGAGCTCGGGCAGCCTCCTTTTCTGAGGCGAGGCGATCCATGTTCTTCTTCCATGCCTCGGCCCCTGCCTTCACTACATCCACTTCCTCACGAAGTTGACCGATCACATCGAGCTTTTGCTGGAACTGTGGGACTGAATTTTTAGCCACCACGCCCGAGTCAGTATCATTAACTTCAAATATTCTGTTTACATGCTCGGCCATATCAACTTGTTCTTTATGAGCTGCTTCAAGCTCAGCCCGAAGTCCTTTTATTTCCCCTTCTCTCTGCTCAATGAGAAGCTTGAAGGCATCTTTCTCCTTAGTGAGTCCTCGAATTTCGACCTCACAACAATTTAGATACCCTCGTGATCAGAAGAAAGCCTCGTGATGAAGCACATAAGCCTACAAAATTAAGAAAGAAGGAGTTATACAAAAGGAGAAAAGTACAAGTATGAAAAATGACATCGGCAAAGAAAATAAGACTTACCTAATTTCGAGCATGTTGGGCTTCTTTGAAAAGACAAGGCGCACCCACCTCGTCCATCCGGGCTTAGTCTTCTTCTATGACCAAAATTCGAAGGTAGCTAGCCACCCCTACGGGGGCAGAAAGAACCCGGGCATCCTCCGGGACCGAGATAATGATCGTTCGCTTGCACCCGGGATCGATGCTAGGGTTCAGAAACTGGTTGGTCAGTTTAAAACTCGAGGAATCCTCGCCCGAGCTCTTATTCGGAACCTCCAAGTCACTCAGACCAGTAACCTCTTCTACCCCAACAAAGTAACCATGGAAAGGATCTTCCTCTTAGTGGAATCCTTCCATGTGGGAAGTCTCCATGGTCTGAGCTTCGCGTATCATCAACTCAGAGAATGAAGGAAATGAGGGGGAATCCCTATTACCCCGAGTGTATCCTTTGGGGCACCGCCTCTATATCGGGGAGCCTCGAGCTTATGCAATGCGTCCACCATCTCCTCAATGGCTTTCTCACCCCGAGGTTAGGCACTGTCAACTTTTTCTGACTTGAGGACTTCGACCGATTTTCTTCCCTGAATCCCATCGGGTAGGGGTAAGTAAACCTTGACTTCCACCGACTCTTGGGCGATGCATGTTATTGCCATATCGTTGGCATCTATCACACTTTGCTACAAAATTTTCTGCATCTTCCTCCATTTTAGGCCAGTGGTATCCTGCTCTAATTAGAGTTTTTACCAAAGATCTATCTCCTGCGTGATTTACACAATGCCCCTCATGTACCTCTTTCATCATGTATTCTATTTGAGCAGGTCCAAGGCATCTTGCTAAAGGTCCCCCGAATATTTTTCGATATAGATTTCCTCGAATTAGGCAGTAACGAGCAGCCTTTCGTCAAAGTGACTGAGACTCTTTTTTGCCTTCAGATACGGTTCCATACTGAAAAAAATTAACAAGCTTGTTTCTCCAATCCCAAGTCAGATTATTGAAACTTACCTCATTTTTATCCTGGTCCAGTTCTGAATAAAATAAATGTATTACGATAGCATTTTCTGCATTTGTTATTTCTGCAACTGATGCAAGATTAGCTAGTGCATCTACTTCCGCATTTTCTTCCCTGGTTATTTGCACAATCTTCCATGATTGGAATTGCCTTATCAATTCTCATGCCTTTTCCAAATATTGTTGCATTCGTGCCTCTCTAGCTATGTAAGTCCCCTGCATCTGGTTGACTACCAGCTGAGAATCACTTTTAATCACGATTTGCTCTATAGAGGGTTCTCGTGCTAGTTCTAACCCTGCAATCACAGCTTCACACTCTGCTTCATTGTTAGTAATAGGGTAACATTTAATTTCTTGTCTTATTTTTCTCCCGAAGGTGGAATTAAAACAATACCCAAACCTGATCCTTTAATATTTGAGGAGCCATTAGTAAATAGAGTTCACGTACCTGGATTAGATCCGGTGAATATTTGTAATTCCTTTTCTACTTTAGGAACTATTTTTGTACTAAAATCTGCTACAAAATTTACTAAAACTTGTGATTTTATTGCAGTTCTAGGTTGGTACATGATATCATACTCACTGAGTTCTATTGCTCACTTGGCTAATCTACCTGACAATTCTTGTTATGCGAAAATATTCCTTAAAGGATATGCAATTATTATAGAAATAAGGTGACATTGAAATTAAGGTCTCAACTTTCTAGATGCCATAACTAATGCTAAAGCAAGTTTTTCTAGATGAGGATATCTAGTCTCAGCATCCAACAAAAATTTACTGATATAATAAATTGGAGATTGTTTACTTTTGTCTTCTTGTATGAAAACTGCACTTACATCCATTTCTGAAACTGCGAGATAAACGAACAACCTCTCGCCATCTTTTGGTTTAGTCAGCAAAGGAGGATTTGACAAGTATTCCTTTAAATTTTTGAGGGCTTGTTGGCATTCTTCAGTCCACTCTAACTGATTTTGCTTGTTTAGCACTGAAAAGAATTTCGAAGACTTAGAAATAAATCTTCCCAAAGCTGCTATCCTCCCTGCCAATCTTTGTACCTATTTTTTGCTTGTGAGTATATCAGGAATTTCTTCAATAGCTTTGATTTGTGCAGGATTTACTTCAATACCTCTATTAGATACAAGAAAACCTAAAAACTTACCTGAAGCTACGCCGAAGGCACATTTTTCTGGATTCAATTTCATATTATAGCTGCGGAGGATCTCAAAGGTATTTGAAAAATTTTGAAAATGATCTTCCGCTCGTGCAGATTTGACTAGCATATCATCAATATATACTTCCATGGTCTTTCCCAGGTGTTCTTGAAACATCTTGGTCACCAACCTTTGATGTGTGGCTCCAACGTTTTTCAAATCAAAAGGCATGACTTTGTAACAATAAGTCCCCATGTCCGTAATAAATGAAGTTTTTTATTCATTTAAAGGATCCATTTTTATTTGATTATAACCTGAATAAGCATGTAAAAAACTCAATAGCTCATGGCATGCGGTAGAATCAATCAATTGATCTATATGCGGTAAAGGGAATGTATCTTTTGGACAAGCTTAATCAAAATAAGTATAATCTACGCAAACTCGCCATTTACCGTTCTTTTCTAGAACTACCACAGTATTAGCTAACCAATTAGGATATTTTACCTCACGTATTGAACCAATTTTTAAGGGTTTTTGTACCTCATCCTGAATCACCTGATTTTTAAATGAGCCTTGCTTCCTCTTCTTTTGCTTGACAGGTACATATGATGGATCTTCATTCAATTTATGAGTCATCACCTCCGGAGGTATACCTGTCATATCTGAATGCGGTCAAGCAAAACAATCTACGTTAGATTTTAAAAATTCAACTAACTTACCTCTCATTCCAGGGCTCAGCTTTGCTCCAATATAAACTTTTTGATTTGGCCATTGTTTGAATTGCACAACAGCTTCGAGCTCTTCAATTGTTGTTGTGATGTTTTCATTCTCCTCTAGTTCTTGAATTACATCCGGTATCGAATCCATATATGTGTGCTTTGATATATTTTCAGTTGAGATTTGATTTGCCACGTCTTCTATGAAATTCTCATCGATATCAATGCTTTCTTCGTGTGATTGCACCACAGAATTGATATTCTTAGAAATTTGTTGATCTCCTCGAATTTGTTGAATTTCCCATTTTGAAGGAAACTTGATAACCTAATACAATGTAGACGACACAACATCCATGTCATGAATCTATGGCCTCTCAAGAATCACATTATAGGCCATATCCTTGTCTATTACTTGAAATTTCGTTTCTTTGATGACTACTTCCGCGAATGTAGTTAGCACTATCTCCCCTTTTGTAATAACAGTTGAATTATCGGATCTAGATAAGGAACGTGCTTTTGGTATCATCTTGTCACCAATTTGCATTTCGTTCACTACTCGCAACAGAGTGATGTTCACGGAGCTACCTTGTAACAGTCTGTAATCTGGTGTTTTATGGCCATAGTCGTTATGAAACTCGCACCAGAAATCTGGATTTATTCTGCTTGAATTTTACCTCATTTCTTTTGACCGTCGCACCTTGTCTCCCATACTCCTTAGAACAGCTACCAACTCAGAAGTACTGATATTGAAACTATAGTCTCCAATCCTTGAATTTGCGTTAGTATCCCTATCAAGCACATCTCGTTCTTTTATGAACCTAGATGATGATGATGAACCTGAATCTCTGTTCCTTAATCTATGGTCAGGTCGTACATTTTCTGGTTTGGACCGTCCGTCTCGTCCTAAAGGTCCCATATAAAGCTCGTACTTGTTTTTCCCGGAGCCCTTTTCAGATTCTGACCGCCTAGAACCTGTTCTCTCATCAACCTTTGATGGAGCAACGATATCTTCTTCAATCCGCAACTTGGTGCTATACCTGTTATATACATCATTCCATGTTGTTGCAGGGAATTCTCGTACGCTTTCTTTGAGTCTTCTCGTGGCTTCTGAACTTTTTTCGTTTAAGTTACTTGCAAACGCCATGGCTGCCTAATTATCAGGTTCTCTTGGAAGCATCATTCTCTCACGTTGGAATCTATCCACAAATTCTCTGAGCAATTCTGTATCTCCTTGCTTCACTTTGAAGATATCTTTCATTCCTTTTTCAACTTTTTGTGCTCCCGAATGTACTTTTATAAATAAATCTCCAAGCTTAGCAAAAGAGTCAATAGAATTTTAAGGTAAAAGATAATACCATGTTAACGCTCCTTTCATGAGTGTTTCTCCAAATTTTTTGACCAACATTGACTTAATTTCTTGATTGGTCAAATCATTGCCTTTTACTCATGTTGTGAATGCGGCTACATGGTCACGTGGATCGGTTGTTCCATCATATTTTGGGATGTCAGGCATTTTGAACTTCTTAGGAATGGGCAGTGGAGCCGTACTTGGCTTCCAAGGTTGTTGTGAATATTTGTCGATATCCACTTCCTTAATCACAGGTGGTACGCCAGGTATTTGCTCGATGCGGTCATTTTGCTCTTTTATCTGCTTCTGTAAAATTAGAACCAAAATTTGTAAATCAGAGTTATTTAGTATACCCGACCTTCCGTCCCGTGATTCATTGGGAGTTCCTCCACTTCCTGAGTTGGCAAGCCCCTAGCGAGGAGCTTCTATGGTAGTAGTATTATTTGGGGGAGGTGTTGGTGGTGCATTTGGCACTCCCCTTACAAAAGCTTGTAGAGCATTATTCACATGCTCTGCGATCAAATGCTTCAAGGTTTCTTGCTCAATGGTATGCTCATCTCCATATTTTTCGTTTGTATGAGACGCAGATCTTTCATGTTCAGGTGTTCCTTCTTGAGAATTACGTGGAGATTCTCGAGGTGAAGGAACTGGAGTTCCTCCTACCTGTTGGTTGTTGTCATTGACAGTTGACATGATTTGGTTGTGAGAAAGAAAGATTTGGAAAGTAAAAAGATTATCAGTTTCCCGGTAACGGAATTAATTTGTTTAACCAAAAATAAGATTCTCGGTCAAAGTCTATTTTTAGAAGAACTCGAGTTACTGATAACCAAGAAATTTCGTACTTTCTCAATTATATGAAAAGAAATAAACGTGACAGGAAATATTGAAGTAATTGATTGGAATCAAAAGAAAGTAATTGTATTCCAATATAAATCAGAATGTGTCCTTACAAGTGAAATTTTCTTCCCTTATATAGGGGTTTACAAATATAACGTTCCCTTCTTTTTATGTCTGGGTCATTAGGAGCATTAATGATATTAATGAACTGTTATAATTGTCAATCGTAATTGTTCATGAAGATTCTGTAATGGTTCTGATTCTCCTTCCACATTAATTAGAGGTTCGTGAATCTTCTCTTTTTACTATTTTGATTCATTCTGTCTGTGTCTCTTCATTGAACAATTTATGCTCGAGCAGCTGCGTCCTTTCTTCTCATGAGTGATTTGTTCGTATATCTTGTAACTCGTGCATCTTTTATTGTAACATTCCAGTTGTCATCTTTTTAGTAATCTACGTACCATAACCTGTCAGCCACATATAATTCCACATGTATTATTTATTTTCTACCGATACAAAAACCATACAATATTATACCAAACAGTATAAAATGATATATTATAAAGTAATGAGGAAAAAAAGTCAAACACAATGTTATCACTTCTCCATTTACCACCGTTAATATCATATACTTCCTCCGGTTCACAATAAGTGTTCAGTTTTCTTTTTCATTTTGGAAACTCAATTCAATTTGTTTTTACTCTTTTACCCTTATGTGCATATTCCTAAAAAACTTTCCTCACTCCTCACTATAATTATGTGACCAATACTTTAATAAGGATAGTTTAGTCATATTAGTTTTTTTTGTATAGAATTTAGTATTTTCTTAATGGGTGTGCTAAAAGGAAACTGAACACTTATTGTGAACCGGAGGGAGTACGTATGAATATTGACCGACAGAAAGAAAGAAGTTTGAATTGTACAATCAGTGTATGAATTCAACTAACCGCTTACCAAATGATGGAACAAAGCTTTAAAAAAATAGTTTCAGAATTTGTGGAAAATTTTTCAAAGAAATCATCCAAAAACTTTTCATAAATAAATTAAACTGTTTAAATGGGTCATGTGAAAAATACTAATGGAAACAAGATGAAGCTGAGAAAGGGAAGAAGTATGGTAGTGGTAGCTAGTGATGATGGCTACAACTACAAGCATGTTTGTCAAAAAGGTAAGGGCAGTTGAGAGAAGAAGTGGTTCCTCATTTAAACATTATAAGGAAATCATTGTCGCATTATTTTCATCCCCTCCACAGTCTCTGTCCCTTTCCAACCAACACCAAATAACAGTACATTATTTATAATTTTTGTATTGGTCAAAATCCGTCTAGGGATATTTAATATAATATGGTATTAAGAAAAGAGTCGATCGAGGTCGCTCAAGAAACAGCAAAGTTATTGGCCGAAGTGTCGACATGAGCCGTATGTCAACAAGAATCGAGGTCGAGATTGATACTGATGATAGGAGTCGTGACGGCTAGTTTGTCAAGATAGGATATTAAAAGGAAATATTCTAGTAGATATTCTTTGCATTTGTACTATTAGGGTTTCTTAAAAAATATTTCATATATATAGAAAGAAGAGACAATGATAGGGGCATGTAATATTCATTTCATAAGAACACTTTTTCAGAAGAAGATTCTTTCTCTTGTAAAAATAAAAAATTACCTTTTGATAAAGATTCTTGTTTCTGCCACTCATTATTGTCAGGGAAAACATTCGTCCAATCCATCAATTATTGGGTGAATCATTCTCATTATTTACTTGGATGACATTTATTGCTATTTATTGCTAGTTACACCTTCATTATTATTCACACTTTGAGAATACTCTGCACTTATTGTCATCAATCATTTATGGGATCAATCTCCATCTCCCACACGTTTTTAAGATTTGCATCTAGAATTATTGTCCTTAACTAGATTTAACCTATTACTACAATAAGTTTAATAATTTAGCCCAAAATTGTATTTTTTGGTCAAACAATTTCTACGTAAACACAAGCAAGTAAAAATTTAGAGGGGTTATTTTTCTAATAATTTGCATAATTACTTGAATAGAAATATTTTCTTTAAATAAGCTATTCACTTCAGTCTCCTTAGAAACCAAAATACTGTGATAGTGTAGTAGTAGAGTAGTTTCACTTACAAGGTAAGAGGGAACCGCTACGTCAATACACTGTGTAAAATAACGTCCATGATTTAAAAGATTACACTTACCATGTATAAATCGAAAACTAATTCACCAACCTTTTGCTATTGTTTGTTGTGTTATTTTTATTTTTTCTTGGCCCGAAGGTCCGGCGGAAATAACCTCTTCATTTTCACAAGGTAAAGATAAGGTTCGCGTAAATATTACTTTCCCAAATTCCACTTGTGAGATTATACTAAAATTTATTGTTGTTAATTCACTAACCCAAAATTCTTTTTATCTTTACCAATAACATAAATAGAGTATGTGTCACGTACATATTAATAATGCCCATAAATGTACGTCTCTAAAATAATGAGGCCATATATTTTCTCAAATTGGCTATGTAAAATCAACCAGTGTAAAAACAATAAAGTTTGTCATCTCATCCTTGTCACACCCCTTTTCTACCCCCCAAAAGAGATATAAGATATTGTGGATTGCGGGTTAAAGG
>ML496011.1:6481-27458 GCA_005239535.1 Nicotiana rustica | reverse complement strand
CCCCCCCCCCCTCCCCTTATAAGTATCCAATAAATCTCACTTAATTTTTATCAACAATTCCATTAATTAACCAATTACCCACATAATTAAAAGTTATCTCAAATTATTTAAAATACTACTCACTTTTAACACACTTTATCCATCTTGCTATCATGGTCATGTGGTACCTTGTAAGGCACTAGTTTATAAATACGGGGTATTGTATCTTGGACCGTATTTTATCTCAAAATGTAAAACGTCGACGAAATTTATTTTCCTTGATTCGCTTACCCTCTCACCTTCATGAATTAACTTATCACTTGTTTGAAATAACACAATACTTATAATCTCAAAATAATCTCATTCCCGAACTTACATTGATTAACTTACGATGAAACTTTGACCTACAAAAATACGGGATTTAACATCTCATTTCCGAGCTTTCATCAATTTATTTATGGCGTACTTTCAGGTACAAAAATATGGGGTGTAACATCATTACCCCCTTTGAAACATTCGTCCTCAAATTTTGACTGATGCACTTATCATTTTCATAACTTATTTCTTATGAATACTTTAGTACTCTCCTTGCCATCTAGGCAACTGTTCTGTGAATAAATCCAAAGGCCAAGAAATTCCCCCCTCCCCCTCCTTTAGGCCTCTTTCTCACACCACGACTTGTTGTCGGAATCATTCCAATCTCGTAACTGCTGCTACCTTCTGTATGATATTGACCTTGTAAGCGCGCCTATGTGACTCTTCTTTCCTTTTTCCTTCGATTTTTAGCCATTATTGAAGTTCTTCGCTCGGTACTTTGTGAACTTACCAATATTTCTATATCTTATTTCATAGACCTAGTTATCCATCCGCATGATTGTACTGCATCTAGGCAGATCATACTATACCATAACTCTTACTTTGATTTATCGCTACTGAGGTCTGCTATCAAACTCCAGGTCACTCTCGTTGCTTATCCCATTTGTATAAGCCTAAGTCCTTTAATGCTTCCTTATTACTGTTCTTCTAAATGATGGAATCCTTACCTCCTCTCATACGTTGGAACTTTATCCATCTGTTGTCGATTGACCTTTACGTTGATCCATAATCTACCACTGATAACTTGAAACCTCTTATGTAATTCATTATCACTAGGGCTTACGTCTCATTGAGGAATATCTGAAGTGACTTTCCTAATCCCCCTGGGGCGATACTATACTTCCATAACCGTATTTCATAGCATCCCAATGTGATTCACCTTACATGGGTATTTTAATCCCGTACAATTCATGAACCCCTTCTTTTTTTTTTTCCTTTAAACCATTACTCAATCAAAGGCCCAAACGTCATCCTTTATTTATCATAATTACACCCTAATTTTACTTCCAGGGAAACATTCCATCTCTTCTAATTGCTGCTAGTCTTAGACTCCTTTGAGTTCATTCAGGCTATATTGATCTTTCTATTAATTAGAGAAATAATCAGCTCTCTTGTTCTCATGGGCTTAATCCCGAGGACTTATCCATTCTCGTCACCTTCTCACTCGTCTTTTTTTATCCTTACTCCCTATCTTCCTAAACCCTTGTCGCTTTACCATACTTTAGCTTGCGACCTACATATCTATTTATATTACTCGCAACCTTCCTTCAACTTTCTTACACCATCGATTTCTTTGTGTTATTCTGGAACATCAAGCGAGACATCACATCGTCTCTCATTTTGCTTTACTCTCTTAACTAGATCTCTTGGTACTTAGAAACCATAGGTTGGAAGATATTCCACTGACGATGCCGCTATCATTCCTGGATATTGAATCCCCGCGCTTTTAGCCTTCTATCCAAAGTATGGACTATTCACAACTTATGCATTTGAGTATCTCGTATGTTGTTCACCTTTACCTTACTTACCTTAAAGTCTCACATCAAATATTCTCTCTTTTTCATGACCTCCTTTCCAAATAGGTATGATTCACATCCACATCATGAACTTCTATTATAATACTTGCACCTCTTTACATGATTCGGTGAGAGCTTCATACTGACTTCTTATGAGGTTGGAACTCTTGTAGCTGGCTTTATCATAAAGCCGTTATATAATATGGTTGTTGTACTATCTCTCTTGTACCTCTGATATTAAGGGTGATCCTGCAATGTTCTTAATTACTATTTCTATAATTTCCTTGGTCCAATAACCAGACTCCTGATTTACTTGGTTGATGCAACTCTTTAGTTTCTTCTTCCTTCTGATCAGCCTTTATGCAGGCTTACGCTATCTTCCGATCTGCGGCTCCTGGTGTTAGTTATTACTTTATGGACGCTATTGAATATCCATGATACAATCTCCTAACGATTCAATCCTTTGTCTATGACCTGGACTCAATCCTTTCTTTTATCTTATACCGGAGTCTTCTACGGCTGTATGATTGTCAACAATTGCATGGATAATACTCCGAACTCTTAAGTGAGTTCATAACGTAACTAACTATGGATCATTGATCAAATAATTCTTTTCGTTCTTTCTTAGCTTTCTTTAAATGTAAGCTATTACTTTTCCTGGTCTTTCTGCCCCCTTGTTGCGCGCATACTTAGCTTACCTTAGTGCCCACACATATTGAAATTTCATACAACTCATATGATCTTGAATATCACTTCTGATTTTACTTCCTGTTCATTAGAAATGGTAGGTGCCAATTTCTTATGGAGTGCATACAATATTGTTGTGAGACTGTTGTTATAAGACCATATCCTCCTATGTCGCTGAGCTTAGGTTGAAGTCTTTTTCCTTACTTCCTCAGCTAGTCTTTCATTGTAGTATTTAGGGAGGATCCTCTAACTCCTGTAAAGATGTGAGCTTATTACATTGTATATTCGAAGAACCTTTTGATGTCGCTATTTGCCTATAATTATCCGTAGTTACTTACCTCCACGCCCTTATGCTTGTAGGGTTGCTTCTGAACTGATATTTTGACTATTTTCCTAGTGTCACTCTCTTTTATTTCTGTAACACTCATATGGTACCTTTAAATACCCCACTACTATCTGAATATTTCTCAAGGCTTACAATATCATAACTGCGAGACCGAATTCACTATGTTTCGGTTCACTATGTTTATCTTGCACGATATGAAGATTTGTCTGTATTTTCTTGTCCAACCATAACTAGGCTCTTCCTCAATCAACTACTAACTACTCGTTAGCCCATTCATATTAATATTCCGCGTGATCTTTCTTGGGTCATTTCCTTTGTCTTAACTTACATCTCGCACTGGCTCCTCATTTATCAATAACATCTCGGGAAGGACCCCTTACTTCCTCGACTTGACGTCATGTTTGCATAATGTTCTGGAATCGTTGCATGTCCGCAGGATCTGAATAGTGCAATCTCATTCCTTTCTTATTTTTATCGCATTCTTCCTTTACCATTCCATAGTTGCTAGAACCACTTAATTCTGACTTAATGCCACATCACTCCACATTCCCTCCTTTAAGGGAGTATTATCATTCAGTGCTACGACGATCTACGTATAAATGTTTTACCTCTTCCTCTTAGGCGTCTTTTCACATCATCGATGATCCTTACTCGCCTTGCGGTAATCTTTCTGTACCAAGGGTAACAAGTTTCCTGACTCGTGAGCTCGACACTTAGTGTAACTAGCAGACATATTCCCTTAAGCCTAACTTTGCTCACATTTCTTGCTCTTAGGAAAGCATCTTCCTGAATGACCTTTAATGTTTATTCTTCTATCTTCCATTCTTTTATCGCCGAAACGCAATCTTTGAAATTCTCATGATGCCGACTATTATCAAATCACTCAATTCCTAATTCATGTTTCGTATATCTTGCTCCCCAACCCATACTGATTTCTATTATCCGGGGTCTAACTTTTCCTTCTGGTAATCACGTTCGAGTCATGAACTTATTTCTCAAAATGAGGATATCACTTTATGATCTATACTCTTTGCTGCCTCAAGGCCTGTCACCTCTCATATGTTCCTTCACTTTCCTACTTCGTAATACAATCAACTTTTTGATCTACCGTTATCATCCATGTATCACATCTTACTCATAATGCTTCCTTAACTCCCTTCTTATGTACCTGCTAACATATCTTTCTATAACTTTATTCTGAAAACTTCAACAAGACATTATTTTGCCTTTAGCTCACCTTGATCCATCCACCGGCCCTTGGGGTTCCCTAACATTCCTTCTCTACTAGGGACGGGAGTCACACTAAGATAATATTTATCTCTTCAAGGCTTCTAGTGCCTCTCTTTGTAGTACTCATATATAGTTGTAATATTTTAAAGTGCACCATCAGGGTGTCTCACAAGGAGATTTATTACTACATTTGCAATATCCTTCGGAATGTCAGCTAATGCTAACAATCCATCAAACATTTTGGGTTACTTCAACCCCAGCTGGATCCTGATATCCTGTCATTCTCTTAAACTATATTTGTTGGCTCCATGGAGCATAATTGAGATGGGTGTGACTAATTGTACATACCCCTGTTACAATTGAAGGTAACTCAAAAATGCTTATATTTCTCTGTTGTTAATCTTCGTTAACTAGGTACCTCGTACCCTTCTTCACCTTGCATCTTTTACTTGCTGAAACTTGTGTCTACCTTCCGATTCTCTTATTCCCATTTATCGTAAGAGTGGATAGACATTCTTGTCTTAGGGATCCTTATCAAGAAGCTTACACGTCTTAGTACATACATGATTTTATGAATACCTCATATTTATCCATCATAAGCATGATGCAAAAATCGAGTCCCTCTGACTCAACTCTTCCACAGCTATATCCCTTACCAACCGTCTTTCTGGATGTAGGCATCGTCGTATTATGAATAAGATAGAGTTTAGGATATTAAGTTCTTACAACTGAGCTCTACTACATGACCTAGAGTAAAAAGAAAGAGTAAAAATCCTTAATGTCTGTAGCCTCCTGCTTATAAGTGTGGTGCACAACACACCCATAAGACTCTACTAGACACGACTTATAGACTTCCTAGGACAGAACTACTCTGATACCACTTTTGTTACGACCCAAACTGATGGGTTGCGACGGGCACCCGATACCTTATTCAACCGAGTACCAACATAACATATATTTTTTATTACATAATAATAGGTAAGTGGGCCAGAAGGGGCGTCGTGAGATAACCAGAGTATACATGAGGGAATACCCGACATAGAATGACCCAACCTGATGTAGAAACTCATACCGGTGACATACGGGCCTAAAAGGCCAATGTGATGCATGATATACTTAAAATATAGGACGACAAAGCCATACAAGTATTCGTACACATAACATCTCTCTACAAGCCTCTAAGAGTACATACTTATCAAAAAGGTCGGGATAGGGCCCCGCCATACCAAACAATAGACGTCTAAATCATACTGACCAAATATGCAACTCCGGAGCAAACATAGTGCACCAACATCTTCTGCTGAGCTAATAACCTACTTGGAGGACTCTCGACCTATCTATCAGGACCCACGGGCATGAAAACGTAGCGTCCCCAAGCAAAAGGGACGCCGGTACAAATAATGTACCGAGTATGTAAGGAATGAAAATCGGTAAACAATAAACATGGAGTAAAAGATTCAACATGTATATCTGAATAGCTATGTGAATCATTTAATATTTTAATATCATGCATATGCGTATAAATTCCATTCCATGCATGAGTATATGCGTTCATACCATCATCAAGCCTCTGAGGGCATCCCATCATATCATCTCGGCCACTATGGGCAAATCATCAACGTATACTAGCTGATCAGGTGGTGGTGCGTATATAACGCAGTAACTTTTTCCCATATCCCATATATATATACGCATATATAACGCCATCTGGTCGTGGGTCAATGCAAATAAATGCAATGCATGAGAAGTACGTCAATAAAATCTTTCATAGTTTCATAAGACCATTATGCCCTTGATTAATATCATGAAATAAACTTGTGTACGGCTAAAATAGGGAAGGCCAATTTTATGTTTATTATGATATTCAATAGTTTGTTTGCATGAGATCCTAAGTATGGCCCAGGGTCCGATCTCGATCCCCCCCTTACTTTCGACCCAAGTACGGGCCCAGGATCGACATAGGGACGGCACGAGGATTGAGGCAGACATCTCTGTAACAAAGTATGATTTCGTACTTAGACATTAACTAGACGAATCAATCCAGATCTTTGTAATAAATGTCAATGTACTATATCGAGATTCACCCTCCTATATAAAGGGGACCCTTGTCATTTTGTTAGACACACAATATTGAATACAAGGAACAAGAACATTCTCTGCTTTATTACTCAAAAATTCTCTATTCCTCTCTACTAGCTCATTTACTTACATTTATTGCTTTCTATTAACTGTTCTTCATTTAAAGCTCATTATTGATCATATAAAGCATACTTCAAAGCCTGTAAGTTTGTAATAGCTTCCTCTACCATTTGGCGATAGCCCCGAGCCTCGACCTTGAGGACCCCAACACCGAGCCTCCGATTTAAGGCATCACAGTTTTCTTATCTTCATTTTCTTAACTGCTTTTACGCTATTTATTCCGACTATACTTAGCACCAACTGCTCAACATGTAGCATTAAAATAGATCGCATATTTTTTGAACCACTCAATCAAATATAATTGTAATTATCATTTTCAAGGTAAACACTTTAGAGCCCGTCGTGGAGCTAAAAATAATAGTGATTGTTTTAGTGCTGGTCCGCTAAAAAACACAACTTATCTTTCACACTTTTTCTTGGCCAAGAACCTTTGATTTCAGGTCAGAATATCTGGCTCAGCGAATGCATATGAAAGCAACAACTTTGGGGGCTATGAAGAGAATGATATAACCAACCCGAACGCTGGCATATTGTCGCTAAACCCTAACAGCGCAACGGAGCCAACCCTTGAGGACACGGACTCAAATAATGGCCAGCACAATGGTGCCAGTCCTCGCAATGATAGGAGCGTGCACCAAGAAGACCAGCAGGGAGATCAGGAAACTACCGCTCATAAGAAAGAAGGGGACAACCTCCAAATGATATTGGAAATGCTCCGGGCATAGCAAGCAGCGATTACCCGGCTGCAAAACCATCAGAAAATCTCAGGTGTGTTAGAACCAGCGACAGCCGATCCCGCTACCGCAAGAATGCTCGAAAATCTCACTAGGAGAATAAAGTCAAGGCTCCTAGAGATAAAGCGAGAACCACGGGGGGAAAGGTATAGACCCTACATTGAGAATCGAAGGAGCGTTGTGAGGAGCAACGCGCCCCGAGCCAATACAAAAACAGACCGAAACAGGGTGGCAGACAAAGCTAGGCACGGTAGGCGCACGAAGCCAGCAAAGGTATCCCAAGCAACACAATACAACTTCGGGGACGGCATTTCAGACATTGTATCAGCCATGAGTAAAATTAAAGACACCAAATAGCCAAAACCCGTAATATCAGACCCTTCACAGAGGGATCGTAACATGACGTGCGAGTTCCACGGCACTCACGGTCATCGAACCAACGATTGAAGGCACCTTCAGAGGGAAGCAATCCTATTAGCTAGCAAAGGGTATCTGCAAGAGTTTCTCAATAGTCGAATCATAAATCTTCCCCAAGGAGGGGCAACAGCTCGGAAGAACGGAGCAACCCCAGCACTCCGTGTATATGATCGTCGGGGGAAACGACATCCCTCAGGGACCCATGAATGAACGGGCGAAAATATCGGCTGCAGCGGCAGGACAAATTCAAAGCCATGCACCCAGAGATATCCTTACATTCAGCGACGGGGATATCGAGACCCCGCCTCACCGGTATAATGATGCGCTGGTAATTTCTTTCCTCTTGAATAACGTTCAAATTAAACGTGTACTTGTGGATCCAGGTAGTTCGGCCGACGTAAGCAGGTCAGAAGTAGTATAACAACTCGGGATACTCGACCGAATCATACCTACCTCGCGGACCCTCAATGGTTTCAATATGGCCGGCGAGACAACAAAAGGGGAGATTACCCTCCCGATTAACTTATCCGGGAAAATCCAAAATATCAAGTTCTATGTCATCGAAGGGGACATGAGGTACAACGCATTGCTTGGAAGGCCATGGATACATAACATGAGGGCAGTGTCGTCAACCTTCCACCAAATTATGATGTTTCCAACGAAAGGTGGTATAAAGACCGTATATGGAGAACAACATGTGGCCAGAGAGATGTTCGCTATCCACAATGACCCACCGGCACCAATGCCCCCTGTCTCGAAGGAACCGGAGGGGAAAATGATCCCCGAGGATAACGAGGAAGATTTTCTCACCCCCCGCACCTTCGTCGCCCCCGAGGAATCAGATGCAACTAAATCAATAGTCGAAGAGTTGGAGCAGGCAGTCCTGGTCGAACATTCTCCAGATCGAAAGATATACTTGGGAATTGGGTTAACCCTTGAACTGAGGAAAAATTTCATTCAGTTCCTTACCAATAACATCGACTATTTCGCTTAGTCCCATTTAGACATGACAGGGATTCCACCCGAAATACCCACTCATCGGCCAAGCATCGACCCCATGTTTAAACCGGTGAAGAAAAAAAGGAGGCTTCAATCCGAGGTAAAACACGCATTCATCAAGGATGAGGTAACGAAACTCCTCAAAATAGGTTCTATTAGGGAAGTGAAATACCCCGATTGGCTGGCCAATGTTGTGGTAGTACCCAAGAAGGGGAATAAGTTAAGAATGTGTGTAGATTATAAGGACTTGAATAGGGCATGTCCTAAAGATTCATTCCCGCTGCCCAACATCGACCGTCTGATCGATGCCACTGTCAGGCACGAGACCCTTACCTTTCTCGATGCCTACTCGGGGTAAAATCAGATTCAAATGAACCCCGATGACAGGGAAGAAACTTCGTTCATCATGAAGTACGATACGTACTGCTACAGCGCCATGCCCTTCGGGCTGAAAAATGCTAGAGCCACGTACCAACGGTTCATTAACAAAATGTTTGAGTGCCAAATAGGCAAGTCCATGGAATTATATATTGACGATATGCTAGTTAAGTCCCTGCGCGCAGAGGACCATCTGACCCATTGGCAGGAAACGTTCGACGTCCTCAGAAGCTATAACATGAAGCTCAATCTCGAGAAATATTCCTTCGGGGTAGGATCGGAAAAGTTTCTAGGCTTCATGGTGTCAAACAGGGGGATCGAGATCAATCCCGAAAAAATCAAAGCCACCGAAGAGATCACAGTGGTTAACAACGTGAAGGCCTTACAACGGCTGACTGGGCGAATAGCGGCCTTGGGACGATTCTTATTGGGATCGTCAGATAAGAGTCATCATTTCTTCTCCCTTATGAAAAAGAAAAATAACTTCCAATGGACTCTCGAATACCAAAGTGCCTTGGAAGAATTGAAGCGTTATCTGTCGAGCCCACCTTTGCTCCACACCCCAAAGGAGGACAAAACTTTGTATCTATACTTGGTCGTATCGGAGGTAGCAGTAGGCGGTGTGCTGGTTCAGGAGGAACAAGGTACGAAATTCCCTGTCTATTATGTGAGTCGGACCCTGGGCGATGCGGAAATCAGGTATCCTCTTCTGGAAAAATTAGCCCTTGCGCTAATTAGCGCATCTTGAAAATTAAAACCTTATTTTCTATGCCATCGCATCTGCGTATTAATGACGTACCCGCTTCCAAACATATTGCATAAACCCGAGTTATCGGGCCGAGTTGCCAAGTGGGACATCAAACTCGGAGGTTACGATATCGAATATTAGCCTCGAACGGCTATTAAATCCCATATTTTGGCGGATTTCGTAGCTGAGTTCACGCTCGCCCTGGTGCCCGAAGTAGAAAAGGAGCTATTGTTGAAAACGGGCACATCTTCCGGGGTATGGACCCTGTTTACTGACGGTGCCTCCAATGTGAAAGGGTTCGGGCTCGGCATAGTCCTAAAGCCGCCTGCGGGCGGCATAATCAATCAATCCATAAAAACTGCAAAATTGACTAACAATGAAGCCGAGTATGAGGCTATGATTGCAAGTCTGGAATTGGCCAAAAGCCTCGGAGCCGAATGCATCGAGGCCAAATGTGATTCTCTCCTAGTTGTTAACCAGGTGAATGGGAGCTTCGAGGTTCGAGAATACAGAATGTAGAGGTACCTTTACAAGACTCTGGTCACGCTGCATCGCTTCAAGGAATGGACCTTAAACCATATACCTCGAGCAGAATAGTGAGGCTGACGCCCTCGCAAACCTAGGGTCGTCCATCGAAGAAGATGATGTACTCCCCCGAGCCGTTGTATAGTTAACCAGATCGGTGATCGAAGAAGGTCACGCCGAAATCAACTCCACCAGCCTAACATGGGATTGGAGAAACAAATACATCTATTATTTGAAAGACGGGGAGCTGCCCACGGAACCGAAAAAATCAAGAACCCTAGGGACCAAAGCAGCCCCGTTCTCGCTCGACGAAAACAACACTCTCTACAGGAGGACCTTTTACGGCCCCTTGGCAGTATGCCTAGGGCCGGGTGACACATATTACGTGCTTCAAAAAATCCACGAAGTTACATGCGGGAACCACTCCGGCGCCGAATCCTTAGTCCGAAAGATGATTAGAGCGGGTTATTACTGGGACAGTATGAAAAAAGACGTTAGGGAATTCGTCCGGAAATGCGACAAATGTCAAAGGTTCGCGCCCATGATCCACCAGCCCGACGAACAACTGCATTTGGTCCTGTCACCATGGCCGTTCATGAAATGGGGGATGGACATCGTCGAACCACTACCAACGCCACCAGGTAAAGCCAAATTTATTCTGTTTATAACTGACTATTTCTCCAAATGGGTGGAAGCGAAGGCCTTCGAGAAGATAAGAGAGAAAGAAGTTATTAACTTCATATGGTACCATATCCTATGCCGATTCGGGATCCCCTTTGAGATAACTTGCGATAATGGATAGCAATTCATAGGGGGCAAAATAACGAAGTTCCTCGAGGACCATAAAATCAAGAGGATTGTATCAAAACCCTACCACCTATGCGCCAACGGCCAGGATGAATCCACAAACAAAACCATCATTCAGAAATTGAAGAAGAAGTTAGAAAGCGCAAAAGGCAGATGAAGGGAAATGCTGCCCGAAGTCCTATGGGCGTATCGAACCACTCCCAAGTCAAGCACGGGGGAGACACCGTTCTCTCTGGTATATGGGTCCTAAGCTTTAATATCGGTCGAAGTGGGGGAATCGTGTGCCAGGTTTCGGCATGCTACAGAGGATTCAAACAATGAGGCCATGACCGCAACCCTTGAATTACTTAATGAGAAACGAGAGGCTTCGCTGGTCAGGATGCCCGCGCAAAAACAAAGGATCGAGAGATACTATAAAAGGAGAGCAAACCTCCGACACTTTGGAGTCAGGGACTTAGTCCTAAGAAAAGTCACTTTGAACACTCAAAACCCTAATGACGGGAAGCTAGGACAAAGCTAGGAAGGGCCGTACCGTGTGCTCGGAGTAATTGGCAAAGGATCCTACAAGCTCGGTACTATGGAAGGCGAGCAACTCCCGAGCAATTGGAACATATCCATGCTACAACGCTACTACTGTTGAGGTAATCTTATGACCCCATCTCTTTTCATTTGCCCAAAAGCTAATCTCCTGCGAACATGCGGCGGAAGACACTGGAACATCCACCAACTTTAAAGGAGCCCCTGGATCGACAAACGCGTTGCACTCTTTTCCTTCGATCGGGTTTTACACCCAAAAAAGGGTTTTTACCATCAAGGTTTTTAACGAGGCAACATCTGTGCGTTCGCCAGGAAGAGCTTAAACAAGCATTCAAGGCTTCTATCAAAGCAACCTCAAATGCTGGAGGACATTGCCCCAGGAGGTCGCCCCTGCAAAACAAGTCAAAGTAAGCCGAAGAGGTTCTCGACAGGAAAATGATGTATTGGGCCAAACAGTCAATTGAACCGTGCCCGTATAGAAGGACGACAGCCAAAACATGTATGCTTGTATCAAATAATATAAGTACTTTATCATCAAAACACTTTGCTTACTATGGAAACGGCTATCATTAACATTCAAATTATCAAGAACCGAGGCCGTAATATCCCAAGCGAGTAACCTCGGATGTGTTCAAAGCTATAAGTCCTACGGGCAAGACCAAGATCACAAGACCCCAAGTGGGCGTGTCTAAATAGAAAGGCGCAGTCCCGACTTCAAGGCCAAGGCTATATATTCAAACTTGTATGACACCTAAAAAGGCATACCCTCGAATATAGATGTCGGGGATACGATACTTGGGACTAAAGGCTTCGGCTAGATACAAAACGACTCCGGTTGGTAGGCTACGGCAAAACATATGCAACTCGGGGATGCCCGACTGTTGCGATGAAATCAAATCCTTGGAAGTTATTTTGAAAAGAACCAGTTAAATCATGCTACCCTTGCCCCAAATAAAAGAGCTTCGATCATTTTCATGATAGTTCTAAAAATTAAAGGGCTTTGAAGCAAGTTCAACCATAGGGAAAAACCTTACGAGGTTCTCACCTATCGTCACATAACGACTCATAATCGAGGTTCTTACCAAACCGTCGAAGAGTCGGACGAACTCAAAATATCTAGGGCATTAACGGGGGATAACGTAGCCATACTAAAGTAGCGTAAGAGCCTTGAAGCCAGCACAAAAGTCCTACGAGCTAATTCAAAACCTAAAGGGTCGATGAGCCCGAGCTGTAACCCTGCTCGGGGACTGAGCCCGAAATTGTTAACTAAAGTCGCGTAAGAACGTTGAAGCCAGTGCAAGAGTACTACGGGATAATTCAAAACCTAAAGGGTCGATGAGCCCGATCTGTAACCCAGCTCGGGGACTGAGCTCGAAATGGTTAACTAAAGTCGTGTAAGAGCCTTGGAGCCAGCGCAAGAGGCCTACGGGTTAATTCGAAACTAGAAAGGTCAATAAGCTTGAGCCATAACTCAGCTCGAAGACTGAGCCCTGGATGATTAACTGAAAACATCTAAGGGCAGGCACGCATAAGCCTCTGGGCTTACCTCAAAAGTCCTATAGGCCAGTTAAAAGGCCACAATAACCCCATGCTTAAAGACACCCAAGGGCCAACACATGAGTATCTTGGGAGCCAGCATGAAAATCTTCAAAGGCCAACTTCGAGACCTTAAGGCCAAAATTTTTTTAAGTCGAGACCTGACTCGGGGACTAAATCCCAAACGGCCGATAATAGATCATCAAAAATTGTTTGGCCAAAACAAGAATGTAAAAGGTCCGTCTTGGAAAATAGATCTCAGACTGATGACAATTTGGTGCTACGACCTGTCGCAGAGGCGAGGCGCAAATGTTGATAGAAAGTTGGGGGAGCATATTTACGAAACTTACATCCAAAACTCTCTCGGAAGAGGCAATAGATGCGAACACAATCTATACTCAGGCCCAACGCCTGCCTTGATTTAGAACGTGCAAACCTTAGGGCTATCCGCACCCCCTAAGTTTGGGCGGACGCCCGATTATAAAGCCCAAAGGCTATCCGGGCCTGAGTTGGTCCTCATTCAAAGATTATTTATTAAGCCTCTGGGACATCTCTATTTTTAGAGCTCAGGCAAACGCCCGCTCGACCCTTTATGACAGAAGGCTTCCCGAATTCGAGTGAATACTTACTCAGAAACCGTCCTCGGAATTTCTCCGGGCTGCTTAAGTTAGGGAAAGTTCTCACTCGACGCTTATCGACAGGCCATCGTTGCTACAAATAAGCCGAGGTTCAATTATCACCCAACTAGAAGCGATCCTAGCTCGGGCAAAAGGCTCAATGTTTTAAGGAGCATGGTATTGTTCATGCCGCAGGTCCGATATTCGGGCTAATCGTCAGAACCATACACAGAGATTTTTATAAGTAGAAGACAAAATAGAATTCAACACCAGATCATAGAAAAAATAAGGAAGCTCTTATATTAATATGAGATATTTACAAAACCCACAGGGGATCTTTACACAACGACAAAGAAGCGTAAAACAAATAGCCAAAAGCCGAATCTACGGACAAAGGCATGTCCTCTGGGGACACATCCTCGAGAACCTCCTCATAAGGGACCTCGTTTAACCCTTTTCGAGCAGCGTCTTTGGGCCCCCTTTCTTCGAAGCGGAAATGGGCGGACAACATGTTCCTCCGCCTCCTAAAAACTTCCGCTTTTGGTGGGCTCGTCAGCACCACTATTGAGGAGCCACTTCTTGAGACATTGAACCTGTGTGGGATGCAAAAGCTAGTGGATATTGCCTCCTCGCCTCATGAAAGGCAAGAAGGATGAAGTGCCACACCCGGTTGAAGTTAAGATAGATGAGCAGCAGTATAGGTACTCCATACCTTTCGGCACGGAAGGCACTCGATTCCCTTCTCTCATTTCCTCGGGCCGACATCAGCAACAACAACAACAACAACAACAACAACAACAACCCAATATAACCCCACTCAGTGGGGGGGTGGGGTTTGAGAAGGAAGTCATGGCCATGCTCAATAGGCTGCCACCGAGAAACTTTGTGGACATGAGTTTGCACTATAAAGACAGAAAAATGAAGATGGATGTGAGAGAGGAAAAATATTGAAGGTTGTTGAAGTAAGGATGAATGAAGCTTGGGATCAGGCAACCCCTATTTATAGAAAGTCGGAAACCTTACTAGCTACGCAATCAATACTTCTAGGGAAATCAACTCGCGGCGCAATCATCACATTTTTGAAAAAATGAAACTGTAGTGCAATCAATGTTCCTAGGGAGATGATTCGGCGGGACGTTTCGAATCACTTGATAAGCTTGCGTCACGGAGATGACATCATTGTGAAGCGGACCGGGAGGACTCACATTGAGGTCATTTCTTATCATTTCATTATAAGAAACGCGGGGACTATCTATGTACGTCTAAAATTGGGAAAGACAATTTTATGTTTATTATGATATTCGATAGTTTGTTCGCATGAGATGCCGAGTATGGACCGTGGTCCGATCTCAAGCCCCCCTTACTTTTGACCCAAGATAATACGAGCCCAGGATCGACATAGGGATGGCACGAAGATTGAGGCAAACGGCTCTGTAATAAAGTACGATTCCGTACTCAGACATTAACCAGTCGACTCAATCAAGATCCTTATAATAAATGTCAATGTACTATATTGGGATTCTCCCTCCTATATAAAGGGGCCCCCATTCATTTTGTTAGACACACGATATTGAATACAATGAACATGAACATTCTCTACTTTATTACTCAAACATTCTTTATTCCTCTCTATTAGCTCATTTACTTACATTTATTGCTTTCTATTAACCATTCTTCATTTAAAGCTCATTATTGATCATAAAAAGCATACGCTGAAGCTTGTATGTTTGTTATAGCTTCATTGACCATCCGGCGATAGCCCCGAGCCTCGGCCTTGAGGACCCCCGAGGCCAACATCGAGCCTCCGATTTAAGGCATCACAGTTTGCTTATCTTTGTTTTCTTAACTGCTTTTACGCTATTTATTCCGACTACACTTAGCACCAACTGCTCAACAACTAGTATTAAAATAGATAACGTATTTTTATAACAACTCAATCAAATATAATTGTAATTACCATTTTCAAGGTAAGCAAAACTATATCAACTTACGTATTTTCTGAGACCCATGAACATATGATAGAATACTATGACACATAGGGAATCAAGAACATGAGCATCTCTAGTATTTCTATGAATAGTGTCATTTATGGAAATTGTGCATTTGCTCGCTTTGCTTGTGTTGTATAGATCATGCCAAAAGAAAGAAGGGATAGCCTTAACATACCTGAGCCAATTTCCTTGGCAATCCCTCTGACACATTTTAATTATGACAAAACACGTAACGGTGGATCGAAGTAGATAAAATCTATATGATATTATTGAGAAAGATTGTACCGTACTCCGTTAGAATCACAATTCTCATGTTACTAAGTAGCCTTGTATGGATTTTATAGAAAATCACGTTGCTATCACCTATGTGAGTTTGCTGAAGCATCCTTCCTTACATTAGAGATATATGTATCTCCCTTAAATGATTTAGAGGGGTTCTTTTAACTTAAGGGGTGGTGGGCCCCACTGATGTGGTGATTAACCACAGAATCCTCTAAATAAGCCACCACCTACTTAAGCATAATACTATATGTCAACTTGCTTCCAACCTTCCAAAATCCCACGTGGATTGTCACCCCCTTATAATTATCCAACAAATCTCACTTAAATATTTATCCACAATTCCAATAATTAACCAATTACCCACATAATTAAGATTTATCTCAAATTACTTAAATACTACTCACTTTTAACACACTTTATACATCTTGCTATCATGGTCATGTGGTACCTTGTAAGGCACTAGTCCATAAATACGGGGTATTGTAGCTTGGACCGTATTTTATCTCAAAATGTCAAACGTCGACGAAATTCATTTTCTTCAATTCTCTTACACTCTCACCTTCACGAATTAACTTATCACTTGTTTGAAATAGCATAATACTTATAATCTCAAAATAATCTCATTATCGAACTTACGTGGATTAACTTACGGCAAAACTTTGACCTACGAAAATGCGGGATTTAACATCACAATTGGAGCTTTCATCAATTTATTTATGACGTACTTTCAGGTACGAAACTATGGGGTGTAACAATCCTCACTTGTTGGGTGGAGGAACACGGTGCAGTAGGGTGGTGACAAAGAGGTTGCAATTAGAGATGATGGTGTTATGCGTCTTCAAGGCTAGATTTGTATTCCAAATGTTGATGGGTTGAGAGAGGTGATCCTTGAAGAGGATCATAGTTCGCACTATTCCATTCACCCATGTGTCATGAAGATGTACCGTGACTTGAGGCAACACTATTGGTGGCAGAGAATGAAGAAAGATATTATGAGAAATCGGGTGGGTTGACTCAGATATTGGATATACCGGAGTGTAAGTGGGAGCGCATCATTATGGATTTTTTGGTAGGATTACCACGGGCCCTTGAGAAAATATGACGCAATCTGGGTTATTGTGGACCAAATGACTTAGTACGCACACTTCACTCCGGACGTGACTTCTTATTTTTCATAGTGGTTGGCTCAAAATACATGATATTATCCACCTGCATAGTGTGCTCAATTCAATCATTTTGACAAAGGTTCGCAGTTCACATTGCATTTTTGGAAATCCGTGCAATGTGAGTTGGGCACACAGGTTGAGTTGAGTACTGCGTTTTATTATTAGACGGACGAACAGTCCGAGTGCATTATTCAGATTTTGGAGGACATGTTGCGGGCATTCTCTATGGATTTCGGGGGTTAGTGGGACCAATTTTTACCTCTAGCGGAGTTTGCCTACAAAAAAAACTATTAGTAAAGAATCCATATGGCTGCGTACGAGGACTTATATGAGAGGAAATATGGTTTGCCGGATGGTTGGTTTGAGCACGGTGAGGCTAGATTGTTGGGTACTGGTTATGTTTGTGATTCTTTGGAAAGGTTAAGGTGATTTAGGAGTGACTTTGTAAAACGTAGTCCATGCAAAAGAGTTATGCAGACCGGAAGGTTAGAGATGTGGCTTACATGGCAGGTGAGAAGGTTCTTCTCCGAGTGTCACCTATGAAGGGCGTGGTGCGGTTTGGGAAGAAGGGAATGTTGAGTACGAGGTTTATTGGCCTGTTCGAGATCTTAGAGAGAGCTGGAGAGGTTGCTTATAGCTTGGATTGCCTCCTAGCCTAGCAAGGGTACATCCGGTATTTCACATTTCCATGCTTTGGAATTACCATAAGGATAGGTCACATGTTTGACCTATGAGAAATAGGCGGTGGCTATTCCAGATCGGTAGGTTCAGAAATTGAGGTCTAAGAGTTTTCCTTCAGTGAAAGTGCAATGGAGAGGTCAGCCGATTGAGGAGACTACATGAGAGTCCGGTTACGATATGAGGAGTAGATACTCGCACCTTTTTACCAGACCAATTACTTTTCTATGTCTGTTCTAGGACGAACGTTTCTTATAGAGGTGGAGAATGTGACAACCCGATAGGTCGTTTTGATTACTAGCATTTATTTTTGTATTTCGAGACCTATCATAGCTTTATTTGATATTTATTGACTTGCATGCATGGTCCTTGTCACTTTTCGAAAAGCTTTTACGTAAAATTTGGAAGAAAATGTGATTTTTGACTTAAAATGAGGCTAGAGTTGACCATGGTCAACCTTTTTGGTAAACGGCCTCGGATTTGTGTTTTGACTATTTCAATAAGTTCCTATGATGGTTTTGGACTTGTAAGCATGTTTGGTTGGGGTCCCATGTGACTAGAGGGCGTTTCGGCTCATTATGTGAAATGTTGGTAAAATTGAGTTTCAAAGTTAAAATCTTAAGTTTTGATGATCGATTCATCATTCTTGATGTTGTTTTGATAATTTGAGGTGGCGAGCGAGTTTGGATGATTTTATTACACTTGTTTGCATGTTTGGTTTAGAGTCTGAGGGGCTCAAGTTAGTTTCAGATGCATTGCGGCTGATTTGGAAAATTTGATGCATAATTGTTGCTGGTGTAAACTTGTAGGTCTCGCAATTACGAAGACCTAATCACAATTGCGAGCGTCACACTTGCGATGTCAAGATCGTAAATGCGAACATGGGCTAGGGTATGAGACCTTGCATTTGCGAAATAAAGTTCATTTTTGCGAGCTGAGCTGGGATCACATTTGCAATCTTAGAGTCGCATTACATAGTGCATAGTAAGAACACATCACATTTACCATTGGGGGGATATTCGCAAATGTGATGGTCGCATTTTCAACTTATGCATGTTTCTGACACTAATACGATCAGTTGTTCGCATTTGCATACATCTTGTGACGTCTGCAGCTGGGTAAAACTTGGGGAAAATGGGACTCAGCTTATTCTACACCATTTTTCAACTCTAAGCTCTCTAGATTCGACTTTTGAAGAACACTTTCTCTCCAAATTCATTGGTAAGCATCATTAATCAGTTTTCAATCAATTTCAACTACTTTTCCATGACTTTTAACTGGGCTCGTGGGTGAATGAGTAATCGAATTTGGTCCAAATCTCAATTTTTAACCAAGCGGGCTCGGGATTGACTTTTATTGACTTTTTCGAATAAGCTAAAGATTGAACCTTTTGTACTCGTGGTAGTTTTTAAATATTGTTTTGCATTGTATGAATAATATTTGGCTAGAAGCGATTGGTTTGGATTATTATTCTAGAGGAAAAGTCGTGATTGATTATTTATTTGACTCCAAAAAGAGGTAAGTGTCGGGGTTAACTTTGACTTGAGGGAACTTGAACTTGTTTGACCCATTTTCTATGTGAATTATGTGTGGGGACGACGTATATGCAAGGTGACGAGTGTGTATGCATTATCATGGGTTCAAGCATGCGGGGTGGGCTACTTACCTTTAAGCAATCATTAATTCTATGATATATCTCGCTACATGCTTGATTTCTACCTGCCATTACTTGTTATTTATACCTTACTTGTTATCTGTTATTTAATTGTTATATGTTTTTTTTTATTCGTTCCTTGAACAATATCTGCATACATGTTATATGCTCTCACATGTATTAATTGAACATCTTTACTATTTCATTTTTTTACTTGTATGAGTTGCCTTTACCTTACTTGTTACACTTTATTAAGTTATATTCAATTGTGTGAGCCCTTGGATATTCTTCCATTAATGATTTGTCGAAGTTTGTGAATACGAGGTGTTGATTGTTCTCCGTTCTACTCGTAGTTCCTTGAAGTTTTATACACTTTAGTACCTTTTGTGTAACGACCCGATCGGATATTTTGAGAATTTAAGCTCTGTTCGGCGACGTAAGGTCATGAACAACTCCACATTGTGTATATATACCTGCGTGCATGGTTGGATTCAGTTACAAGATAATCCGGATTCGAATTGGAAGGGAAATTTCAAATTTTCAAGCTTAAGTGATGGAAGTTGACCGGAGGTTTGACTTTCGTGTAAACGCCTCAGAATGAATTTTGGGTAATATCAACAGCTTCGTATGATGATTTTGGACTTAGGCGCACGTCCGTAATTTGGTTTTGGAGGTCCGTAGAGTAATTTGAGGTAATACGGCAAATGTTAGAATATCGGCAATTCCGACCGATGGGTGAAATTTTGATATCGGGCTCGGAATGGAATTATGAGAGTGGCTATAGGTCTGTTGTGTTATTTATGACTTGTCGGATAAATTTTACGTCATTCCGTATTGAATTGATTAGGTTTCGGACACCAAGAACGACATGGTTAGATTTTGCAAAGGAATAACCTTGCCCAGTTTGACAGGGTAAAAAAACCCTCTTTAAAACCCTGTCGAGTAACAAGCTACCCAAATATGACACCCCGTATGGGTTAAGTTCTATTTACTTGTGAGACGCGCAGTGCAAAGTGAGAAATAATGTTGGAGGAAGAAGACGAGCTGCAAGAATCTGCTACTCCTTGCTTGAATTTCGTCTCTGCTTTCCTCGCCTGTGAACCCCCGGATTTTGTTATCTCATTTGCCAGGGATTGTGGAGGTGGTTCCATTACGGAGAGTGTGCAAAGTTTCATTCAGAACCAATGTATCAAAAAATACGATGTCAAGTGTAATGGGCATTACTTAAAAAATTTCTTGAAGAAGCTCATCGTTGAAGTCGAGACAAATGGGGGCGTTGTTTTGGATGAAATATATGAAATGTATATTTATTGTCTGACTAGTCTGAAGGATGATGAATTGACTAAAGGAAACACTAAAACGTTAAGAAGAATTTCATTTCTCCTTCCCAAGGATTCTTCACAAGCCTCAAGTTGTCAAATAACTAGGAAATCGATAGTCACGTTGCAGTGTTCACTTAGCATGCTTGTAGGAGATACAGGTTGATTTTGAGCCGTCCCGAGGTCTTTTCGCCTGAGAAGTCATTTTAAAGTATCGGGTTATCGCCGTCGAGGTAAGTATCTTGCCTAACCTTGT